>QJNZ01001395.1:0-15197 GCA_004155055.1 Monosporascus sp. CRB-8-3 | reverse complement strand
GCGTACAGCTTTTGTGTAGCCTAGCAACGGAACATATATCTTCCGATCAGAGGGAGCCTTTCCGTATATGGGGTGCGTTTAGCACCCCCTGCTAGCTGACAGGATCAGCTTGTATGTACATAGCTAAATACCTCAATAGCACTTTACCTTGCATAATTAAAATATAAAAGCTATTAGTATTAAAATAAAAATAATACGCGTTTTTATAAAACGTATAAAAATTTACAGAGACTTTTGCACTACTACTGTACTTAATGATAGACCTATTAAAAATCCTACGGGTTTTCGCAGGCGAAGTATAAATTATTATAATATAAGTAGAGGCTTATGCGTATAACCGTTATAACGACGAAACTGCTTAGATATTAGTCGAGGCTGGCCTTTCGAATCTTATAAGATAAGGTACTACGCCGGCATTTATATACCTTGCCCTGTTTATTAATTTTTACTTTATATAAGCTTATAATAACATCTTTAAGGTTAAGTAAAAGAAAATACCGATAAGTTATAATTATTAAACCGGCAATAATTAAATTTACGGCAGGTTATCCCTATTAAATATATAAGCTTAAAACGGAAAAACGAACTATGTTTAATATAATAATACTTGCATTGTATTTTACGTAATTCGACCTAGTCGAGAGTAATAAGTAACCCGTATTAATTATTTATATTTCTATATAATTTACAATTCTCCCTAAAGAAGACGTAACCGTATAACTAAATTAAACAAATTAATAAATTATGTTATTTCGGTTATTAGGCTTTACTAAACCTTAACCTTTTCGTAGACGTCTTACTTTAAGGTGACTTTAAATTACCTAGTTATGCCCTTATCGACGACTATTCTTAACCGAATTCTAAACGGTTTTTGTAATCCGGAGCAGCCGGATAAATTCTTATTCGTAATTTTTTTTTATCGAGTTAAAAGTTAAATTTCGAAATTTTTAAACCTTTTCCTATTTTTATCTAGTTTTTTAATAGTTTTTTTATCCGGTTAATATTTTTTATAATAAAGTCGTTTAATTTTTAATTATTTTTATTTATATAAATTAAATCGTACCCGAAAATTAAAAGTAAAATTCGATTTTTTTAGGAAAAGTTGGTTAGATCGACGGAGGTATCGATATTTTTAGTTTGTTTTAAAGTCTTATAAAGTTTAAAAACTTTTAAAAAAATATTTCTTCGTAAAGATTTTATAATTATCGAATACCGGTATTTTATAATAAGAATTACCCGGTATATTTTAATTATTTTAATTAATAAAAATTCGAAATGTTATAAAATCGATTAACGTTAAAGTTGTAGGATTAGTAAAGGGTCGTAAAGTAGTTATTTTATACGGATTTTAAGGTTTACCGCGAAAGGTTTAATATTTTTTAAGCTATTACTTTCTAGGAAATTCCTTTTGCCGAATTAATTAAAGGGTATAAGGTTTATTAAGGTCAAAATTTATTAGTATTACGCGAATAAGTTTTCCAGCCGATATTAATCGAGAAATTACATATTTACGAGGACTTAATAATCGGTTTTGGGATAAAGTTTTTTATAATTAAGGCGTATAATTTATTATTACCGTGGAAATTATTAATAATTACCGTATTCGAAGATATTAGGTAAAGTATTTATTGTATTAATTATTAATGTAATTATTTCGTATCTTTAGTTTAGCTGGGATAATACGACTTAAACTTAACAACCTTGTATATAATTTACAATATTAATATAAAATAAAACTTAAAATTTAAAAAAAAGTATTTATAATTATATTTATTTAAATAACGCGTTTTATAAATATAATATAAGAGATTAAAAAGAACTAGTTACTCAGCTATATAATTAAAAGATTAGCAGTTCTAATGCTATAGTAACGTTAGAAATCCTTATTTGCATTCACGTAAAATTGTCACAGTCCTAAATGGCACCTAGTAGTTACCTCACTAAAATCAGGCCCTATTTTTGAGGTTGTAGCTGCGCCTGCGGCGCAGCTGTGGCTAGGGCTTGTATTTTAAGTACCGACCTACAAAAAACCCACAAAAACACCCAAACTTCAAAAATAGGGCCTGATAGTAAGTTGTGATTTTTCGGTTCCATTTAATACGTTCCCATATAAATATTTTAAAATTTATATTAGAAACTTTTAAATAAAACAATAATAACAAATAATTAAAAATTAACAAAAAATACCGTTATATACAGCTTTAAAAGGGCCTTTTAACCGTATATATAACCTCCCGATCGGGGCGGGTTTGGTTAAGATATTAAAGAATAAAGTGAAAATTTCCGATTGGTATATACCTTTTAACCGAAACGCCCTTATAACTGCGACATAACAATTATAACCCGTACGGCCAAAAAAATAGCTGGACGGGCTTTTCCTATATTAAATTACCCTTAAAAGGCCTATAGTAAAATAATATACGCAATAATTGCGTTATCGCAGTTATAAAAACGTTCCCGATTTAATTAACCTTAACCTTTTTATAACTACGACGTAACAATTACAGCCCGTACGGCCGAAAAAATTATTAAACGGGTTTTTCTTATATAAAATATATTAAAGAAGCCCGGTATATAATAATACGACCGGTAATTATGTTATCGCAGTTATAAGGGCGTTACGGTCGTTTATTATCCGGGCCCAAATTTAGCCGTATTATAACAGCTAGGCTAGTTAACTAACTATTAAACCAAGTCGTACGGTTTATGTTAGCAATCGTATTACGGGATCTAAATAATAAAAATAACTTAGTTACGTCTAGTAATACCAAAAATACTTTAAGTAATTAAGTTGTATTACAAACTAATACTATCTGGATTATAAAACTAATAAACGTATATTTTTTTTTAAATTATTATAATTTATTATTATTTAATTTAATCGTTATTAAACAGTAACGAAAGGTATTTTATCATATTTAATAATGTTTAGTTTTATTTTTACTAAATACTTCCGATTACGTAATTTGATTTATTTAGGCCCTATTTCGGCCTATTAGGACCGTTTCCGAAACTTTCCTTCCGTTAAATCGTAATACGATCTTTCCTTTTTCCAATTTTCGCCTTCGAAAATTTTTTTTCTTTTTAGTAAATTATTATTATTATATCAGGACGTATTAAAAAAAATAAGTTAATCGTAAAATTTAAAAACGGTTATTTCCGGTATTATTAGTAAAAGTTTTTTAATAGACGTTAGGTGTTAATAAGATTTTAGTAAATTCTTAAATATTCTCGGAATTTAAATAATTTTTCCATTTGATTAAATATTAGGTAAATCCTTTTTTTTTTCGTATATTAAATATTTTTTTAACTTTATATATTTTTTCTTTTTCCTTTGTTTTTATATCGTTTTATACCGTATATACCATAATAATATCTATTACTAATTCGAGTAAGGAAATATAAAAAATTGGATAGAATTTAACTTTAAATGGAAATTTTAGCTAATAATTATTTTTTAAGATTTTTTTGATAATTTTATATAATCCGATATATTTGAAATCGAATTTTTAAATCGGTCGTTTTATTTTAATATTTTTGGTAATTAGGAGAATTATTTCCCTTTCCGAAAAACTTAATCCTTTTAACCTTTTTTAGTTATAATATTTATTTATTTGTTTACGTACAAATTGAAATTTTGTTTTTATTTTTTAGTATAATTACTTAAATTGTTTTAAGATAAGAATTACTTTAACGTTAATTAATTTTCTTTTTCGTATTTCCTTATAAACTTCTAAAAATAAAAATAAAATTAGCAATTACTAAAGTCATTTTAATGTTATTATGGTAGTTGGTATTATAAGTTAATTATGCGATAGGTAATTTTTTAACCTAATTATTTTGTTTAGAATTAATGTAATATCGTAAGTATATTTTTAACATTTAGTTAATTTTTTCCGTTTATCTATTTATTTATAATTTAAAAACGTTTAATAGTTTATGGTTTAAACCGAATTATATTATTAAGTTTTACCAGAATTTTAAAGTAAAAATTATATTTTTATTTAAAATAATTTCTGCTAATAATCCGTATATATTGTATATATATCGAAAAAAAATATGTATTATTTACTCGGTATTTATATTTTTATTATAAGGTAAAAAATAAAAAAGAATTGTAAACCGGTTAACGATTTCAAAAATGTTATTATAATATATATCCGTAATTATGTTTTTTAATAATAGAAGTTTTATAATAAAGTTAAATATAATTAAATCCTATAGTTACTTAGTAATTAATAATGGTTATAATTTTCCGTAAATTTTATATCGTTTAGTTTTTACTTTAACATAAATATCGTATTATTATATAATTTTTTATACGGTTAATTTTGTTTTAGGGAAATAATATATTCGTCGTAAGCGTTTTAGGGTTTTATAAATTCCTGGGTATCCGTATAATTAATGTTTATATATTTTTTGTATTAGGTTTTTTTAATATTTTTCTAATACGTAAATTTTATCTATTTTTTGGTTATCGGGTAGATTATTATAATATTGCTGTATTTTTTTATATACGTTTAATATAGATATTTTAATAGTGTTAATATATTATTATTATAGATGTTTTTCTAGGGTTTAATCGAATATAATCTGTTATATTTTTACCTTAAAATCTTTTAAATCCGGTTATTTACTAAAAGCGTTTATTTTATTATTTTTTAATTTTTTGTAATAGATAATGATATAATCGAATTTTAAAAAATATTTTACGTAACGTAACTATTATTCGATTAATTTTTTTATAATTATAAAGTGAAAGATATTTTTGTAATCCGTATATATTTTTATCTGGTACTAATTTTTTTTAAAATAATACCTAAATTCCTTAAAGGCCTTAATAATAACTAAAAACTTTTTATCGTAGATGAAATAATTAAGTTTAGTACCGTATAATTTATATAAATAGAAGGTAATAGGGTATAGTTTTTTTTTTTTTTTTTCGTTGGTAAATTATTATTTTTAAAGTAAAATTTAAAACGTTAGTTTTAAATTTTACCGGTTTATTTAAATTATATATTATTAAGACAAATTTGTTAGTAAAAACATCCTTAAGTTGTTAAAAAAAATTTTCATAGCGGGAACCTATATAAAGCGTCGATTTTTCTTAATAAACTCCGTTAATAGTATTGCAATTTTATTAAAATATCGTATAAATCGTCAGTAATAATTGGTAAATTTAAAAAATATTTATACCTCCGTAATATTAATAAGTGTTTTCCAGTTCTTAATTACAAAGATTTTTTTAAAATCCATTCTAATATATTTTAAAATAATAATATATTTTAAATATTTAATTTTTTAAATATAAAAAGTACTTTTTTCTATATTAACTAAAAAATTAGTGTTTTATAAAGTTTATAAAACTTTATAAACGTATCCTGCATATTCCTCTTTTATCCTTGAATAAATAAGGATGTCGTCGAGGTAATATATAATAAAAATATCAAAATATTTTCGGAATATATAGTTAATTATCCGTTAAAAAATTGCTGGTATGTTTATAAATCCGAAAGGTATAACGAAATATTCGAATAATCCGTATTTCGTTTTAAAGGTTATTTTCCATTCGTTTCCTAGTTTAATTCGAATATAGTTATACCTTTTTTGCAGATTTAAAATTGTAAACCATTTAACGTCTTATAACCGATCCTTAATCTCGGTAATTAAAAATAAAGGTATTTTATTTTTGATGGTAATATCGTTAAATTATTAGTAATCGATAACAAATCGTAACTTCCCGTTTTTTCGTAAAACGAAAAACATTAGATATCCTATTAACGACTTAAAACATCTTATATATTCTTTTCGTAATTTATCTTTTAAATAAATTCGGAAAATATATAACTCTATTTTATTCAAGTTATAAATAAAATAAAAAGTAATTATTTTACCCTTTTTAAGAATTATCTTATAATTTTATTTCCTATATTATAATAATTTCGTATTAAATTTTTTTTAAAATCTTTTTTTCTATTTATAGTATCGTAATAACATTTTTGCTATTTATTTTAGTAATTTTTCGGGCTATATTTGTAAATCGTCGTTTATTTATCGAAATCGTACTCTGAGGTTCGTAATAACGCGCCGTATTCTTCTATTATACTCTTTATTCTAAATATATCTTATCACTTTAAGTAATAAAGTTTCTATCGTATCCTTATACCTATATTCGTTATTTTTATCGATTGAATATCAAGATCTCATATTATCTATATTTTATTCCGTACCGGGAAATAAACGGAAACTTATTTAATTAATTTCCTAATCGATTAAAGGATTATATTAACGTAATTATAATAAACCAAAAATTATATCGTATCCTATTAATAAAATAATGTCGAAATTAATAATTTATCTTTTTCTTTCGATAAAAATCTTAAAATAATTAATTTCGCATTTAACCTATTTATTATCGTAAGTAAAACTTTAACTTTCGGCATTTACGGCCTTATAAAAATAATTCTTCTTTTTTTATAATAATTTTAATTAATTTATTACCTCCGGACTAATATAATTTGCTATTGTTATTCCGTAATTTACTATTACGGTATACCAGTTTTTTTTAATCCGTACTTATATTATAATAACATTATTACCCGTAGTTTCGATTATTGCGTTTAAAGCCTTTTTAAGATATAGTAATTTTATACTTTTTTTTATATTTTTTTACGGCTTTATTTTAGAAAGCGTTCCGATTTTGGGACCTGTAATAAGTTTTTAATTTTTGCCGTACGTTCCATATTTTGTTGTTGGAGTTTTTCGACTTGTCGTTTTAAGCAAATTACTTATTTTTAAAGTTGTTCGATTCATTATCATATTCTTTATCGTTCGTAAGCTTATTTTGTAAGTTTTTCCGTATAGCTAGCGAAAGTTTTAATAATTTTTTCGTTTGGTAATGTCGACTATGAGCTATCGTTTTTTCCTTATTAAGCCTTGTTTTTTAAGTCCTATTAATTTTCTTTAGCGAAATTTTTGATTTTTTTTTTAAATTACTTATCAATTTTTAGGGTTTGTAGTAAAGGCTAATTAAATGCTTAGGTCGGTAATAGCTTTCTAATAGTATTTCTTTATTATCCTTTGGATTAACTTTTTTTTTATCTAATAATCGTATTATCCGAAATAATAAAAAAGATTTTTTTGTAAGTATAATTTTCCAAGTAACCAGCTTTATAAGGCTATTTTTTAATCGATCTTATTTTGGTTTACGAATAATCGTAGGTGCCGATATTATTATTAATTATTTTTGTTAATTTTTTTTTTCTTTTTGAAATTAAACTTTTCTTAATATATTCGGGTTATATATTAATAAATTACTTCCTTTTATTCGTGGTAAGACTAGCATTTGTGTTTGTTATAATAAATAATATAAATTTTTGTATACTTTTTTACTTTTTTTAAGCAGATATCTTCGGTTTATCCGTAGTGTTCTTATAGCTACTCTTATAAAACTTATTACGTTTGTTTTTGCCGTAAGTTTTTTTGTTGGGATTAAGCGAATAGTTTTTCTTCGGTATAGTCTTTTTAATAAAAATAATCTCTATATTATTATATTATCGTATACCGTAGTTGGATTATGTTAATTATTTTTTTATCGTTTTTTTTATCTAATTATTATTTTCCGGGTATTAAGGTCCAGTTATTTTATCATAGTTTTTTAAAGGCTTTATATTTAAAAACCTTATATTTTATTTTGTTACAGTTATAACACTTAATCTGTAACTAATCCCGTCGTTAAACCGTTCCAATTTCCATAAGGCTTGGTTAAATCTTAAAAAAAATGGACGGTATAGTATATTTATTTTTTTAGTTAGCTTTATTAAATCTAAACCGTAGAATATTTTGGCTTTTTTTTTTCTATCGTTTTTCGAATTATCAATTATTAATTTTTACTGCTTTAATAATATATTTATCTAAGGGGATTAGTCGTTTTAATTTAATAATTTTATCCTTAACGTTATTTTTCAAATTTTTATAAAACATATTAATTAAGGTGTTATTTTTATTATTTACTTATCCGGTTTTAATTATCAAATTCCGGAATTTTATTACGTATTTGGATATTAATTTTTTTTTGTCGTAACTGTAAAATTTTTTATGTAATGGTACGTTTTTTAATAGGGTTGTTAAAATTAGCTTTTAGTTTTTTTTCGAAATTAACGTAATTAGCGAAAAGCTCCCTGGTAAATTTTTTTATATCGTTTTTTGCGTTCCCTAGGTAATTCTTTAAGATTGGCTCGAATTAATCGAGTGCGTCCCTTATAAAGAACGTTAAGGCGGTGAGGATCCGGTTTTTTAAGTTGTTAAAGGTTAAAAACCGGAAATATATTCGTACTTAAATAAGGAAACTTTGGATATTACTTTTTTTATCGTAAGGTTAAAGTTTTTTGGTTTTAATTTTTACGGTATTAAAGTTTTTTTTAGTTTATTTTTTAAGTTGTAAGATCTCGGTTTTTAACTTTTTTAATTTATTTTAAAGCTGCTGGGAAACGGTAGTTTTTTCGGTGTTAGGTATTATCTTAATAATTTGGAGGTATTGCTTAAAGTTTAACAATATTATTAAATAAAAGTTTATAACGTATAACAATTAGGTTAGTTAATTAACTATTAAATTAAGTCGTACGGTTTATATTAATAATCGTATTACGGAATTTAAGTAATAAAGATAACTTAATTACGTTTGGTAATATTAAAGGTATTTTAAGTAATTAAGTTATATTACAAACTAATGTTATTTAAATTATGGAATTAATAAACGTATATATCCTTTTTTAAATTATTATAACTTATTATTATTTAATTTAATCGTTATTAAATAGTAACGAAAGGTACTTTATTATATTTAGTAATGTTTAATTTTATTTTTATTAAGTACTTCCGATTACGTAACTTAACTTATTTAGGCCCTGTTTCGGCTTACTGGGACCGTTTCCGAAACCTTCCCTCCGTTAGGATGTAACACGTATTAGCTGTAATTTTTATTTAAGAAAAATCAGAAAAATTTCTATATGCATATTAACATATATTCGACGCGTATATAAAATATTAAACTTATCCGATATTATTTGGTTGTGTTATGGAGATTTTTCCTGTTAAATATTTAATTTATTTGGATAAATAGGAAAAAAAGGAAAAAATTAATAATTTTGGTAGCAGCGTATTAAACGGACCCCTTGTTCGCATAATTATAACTTAAGCCTCGTTCGTTTGTTACGGGAATACGTACTTTAATTAGCTGAAAAAAAAGTAGTATATAAGTTATAAGCGAGCGAGGCCTGAGCTAGCTGAGGTAACCTAGTAGGTATATAGGGCAGAACAAGGCGGTTAGTGCTTGAGCTGACAACGTTCCACTTTTAGTGGTGTAATGGCATAGCCCTTGTTCTTCTGCGCCGTGACAAAAATACGCCCCGGGGCCTATATTCTTTACATATAAAAAGTATTAATTGATATTATATTAAAGGTTAATTATATAAATAATTCCTTTATTCTTAAAATCGCTTTTATCAAAGCTAAATTTAATAATATATAACACGTAATTATTTATTATTTTTAAGTAATTAACTTATAATTTTTATATATAAATAGTTTTATATAAACGCAATCCTAAAATATGTTTTAAAAACCGATTATTTTTAAAAATACCGGATAAAAATCCTTTTAAACATTTTAAAATACAGTAATAAATATAATTATATATAAGGTAAGATATATACGAGTCGGTTAAATAAGCGAATCGGCTATTTAAATCTATATTTCTTAAAACTCTAATAACTTTACTAATTCTTAATATATTCTAATGTAATTTTATGATTACCTTTATAATATACGAAAATTACAGTATATTACGTTAGATATAAATGTAACCGTTTTTAGTAAAGATATTTATTTGTTTTCTTTTTTATTTATAAATATTATTTGTTTAATAATACGCTTAAAACTTAACTAAAATTTTTAATATTTTATATCTCTCCTTAGATTTATTACTAAATATAATAATTTTTTCCAATTTTTATTAATTTTATTTTAAGCGATAGTAGAAAATGAAGATTATTTTAAAAGCTAAAAATACATATTTAATTATAGCAAACAGAATAGTAGGCCTATAATATTCCCGAATTTTCCTCGAATATAAAGGTATTTAATAAAGAGACTTATTAAGTTATAACGAATTTTATTAAGTTTTAACGTAGTTATTAATTTTTAAAGTTATTAAGTAATTATATAACCTCTATTAACCGACTCGCTTATATAGAACGTTACGATTAATTAATTAATTTTTAAAACTCTTAATTACGGTTAGTTTTTAACTACTTAATTATCGTCGATACGGTAACGGAGTTAAAACCTTAATTATAGTCAGCTTTTTAAGCTAGCGTTATCTTAAATAAAGTATTTTAAGTTAAACTCGATTTAATTATCTTTTGTAATTAATTATAATAAAAAGTTTTAAAATATATAATGTTGCGAAGCTCAAGCGCTTGGCGCCAGTATTTAGACCTGCCTGGTAACGCTATACACTTTAATGAATTCATCTTTGTTACAATTACTTTACCATACCTTACCTGCACTTCGTGCCATTCCCAGGACCAGTACTGCTTTGCAATTCCCTAATGTTCCTTACCTGACGTTGCAGTCCCTGAGTCTTCCCAGGAGTCTCTGCGAGTTCTAGCGACCACGTAACATGTAATAAATAAGTAAAATACCTATACTCGTAATTATTAAGCTATTATAATAATATATTATAATATACGTTGTTATCTTTTAATATTTGTTTTCTTAATTAATTATTAATATATAACCTTTAAAAAATGTGGGGCGTTAAGGGGGTAGGGCGTTAATAGGGTGTTTGACTTACTCGGCCTGCTGGCGCAGGCCTCGTATACCTTGTACGCTCCGGCACCCCTTTTTTTCAGTTAGACAATTAACTTCCAGGGTTTCTAGGCCTTCTAGTGCTTCCGGGCCTTTTAGGGCTTCAGGGTTTAAAAGCCTAATAAACTTGCTAGTTGACGGTCAGCTAGGTCGACAGGCAGCTTAGTCGACGATAGGGTCGATGATAAGCTCAGGTCAAAAGCTAAGGCTTCCAGGGCTTCCAGGGTATCCGGGCATTACTAGGCAGGGTTGTGAAATTAGTTAGTTAGTTTAGTTAATGGGCTAACTAAAACTAACTAAGGTTATTAAAAACTAATAACTAACTAAATTAACTAAGATATTAACTAATTAAACTAAATTAACTAAGGTTTTTAAAAAAAAATTTAAATTTAAATTAAAATAAATTAAAATAAATTAAAATAAATTAAAATAAATTAAAATAAATTAAAATAAATTAAATTAAAGTAAATTAAAGTAAATAATAAAATTTACTTTAATTTATTTTAATATTATATAAAACTTTTTTAAAATATTATATTATATAAAAAAAAATTTATTAATAAATTTAATATAAATACATAAAACTTTAGCTATTTCCTATATTATCTATCATTTTTTCTTCGTTTTCTTCGCTTTCGATTATTTATTTTAATTCTTTTAAATCTTTAATTTTCTAACTTTTTAATAAAACAATTTCTTTAACCGTTTCTAATAATAACCGATTTCGTAATTTAGTTATAATATTACCCGTTATAAAAAAACCTTTTTCGACTAAAAAAGAAATAACTGGTATAACTAAATATCTTCGAGCTAAAAGGCTTAAAATCGGGTATTTATAAGTATTTAATTTCCAAAAATCTAAAGGGTAAATCTATAAATTATTAATATTTAAAATAAATAAAATAATTATATTAAAAGTTATATACCTTTTGCGATATTAAATCTTCTTTTAAAATATAACGTTAATTCGTCGTTAATTTACGGCGTATTTAATATAAAAAATTTGTTATCGGAATCCGAATTATTATTATTATTTTCATCACTCGAAACGTTGTAAATATCTTTAATATCGTTTAAAAATTTTTTAATCTATAATTTATTAATAAATATTATTTTAAAAATTATTTATAAAAAATGTTAAAAATTAAATAACTTACCGAATAAATTCCTATTTTATTAAACTTAAAACGTTATTAAAAATATTCGGATAAAAATATAATAAACCGTTATGTTTAAAATATGTTAATTTAAATCGAAAATCTAAAATAACACTTAAAATATAAAATTTAAATTTCGAAATCGAATTCGAAAATAAATTCGAAGAAAAATAATCTTCGAAAAGCTTCATTCCAGCTTTAATAGCGTTTATTAAATCCGTATAATAAAGTTTCTATTAAAAACAATCAATAAATATTTTTAAAAAAAAATTAAAATAATTATTTAATTTACTTAAAATTTATTTTCGTTAATTTTTTCGTAAAAGTCTCGAATTCGATTATTAAACTTATTATATATTATATAAATATATAATAACGTTTTATTTAACGTTATATAAATTTCGCCTTATAATTTAATTATCGGTTTAACGAATATTTCGAATATCGATTTTAAATCCGCTAAACAATCTTATTCGAATTCGGTTAAAAATATCGAATTAAATTCGTTATTTGTCGTATTTTTATTAACGTATAATAAAGCTTTTTTTAACTTTAATACGGTATCGATTATATAATAAATTAAATTCCATCGCGTTAAATTATTTGTTATATTAATTAATTTATAATATAAATTTAAATCGAAAAAATTAAAATTAACCTAATAAAATTTTTCGTTTATTAAAATCAACTAAAATAATTCCTTCCCGTTTAAATTTATCGATTCCTTCGTTAAATAATTTTCGATATTTTTATTTATATTTAATCGATAGAATAATTTTTCGCAATTTCGATATTATATTTATATTAAATTAATAAAAAAATCTTTTTTATAAATTAAAAAAAAACTTACTATTAATATTTATTCGTTCGTTATTTTCGTTTAAAATATAATTCGTATAATTATATAATTCTTCTTCTATTTTCGAATTTAATAAATAATTTAATAAAATTTTTTGCGCTATTAAATTAATAATATACATAACGTATTAAATATCGAAAACGGATGATAAATTATTTAATTTATAATAATTTATAAATGTTATATTATTCGACGCGTTATTTCGAATAAAGCTAAATATATTTTTAATCGAAATCGACGGATATAATTATATAATATTTAAAATTAATTCGTATATATATAAAGCCGTATACGATTCTTTAACCTTTCGAAACTTAATTTAACGTTAATCTTTATAATAATAAAAAAAGAAAAATAAAAATAAAATTTACCGATTAATTTATAATTTAATTTAAAATCGATATCGATAAAAATAACGATAACAGTTAAATACGCCGTTTAATTTATCGAAATCTATATATCAAAAGTTAAAGAAAAAACGCCGTTTTTTTCGATATATATTTTTAATAAAAAATTAAAATCCGATTTAACGTTTTCGAAGCTTTTATTTAATAAAGCTTTAATTTTCTATTAATTAAAAACTGGATTTAAACTATAACAAATTAATATTATTATTAAAAAAATAAAAAATAAAATAAAATAAAACATACCGATTATAATAATTTAAAAGTTCGATAAAAAACTTTAATTATAATATATTAAATGATATATTATTTTCGATAATAAAATTTAATATTTTATTATAAGCTTCTTTTTCGTTAAAATCTTAAATTATATTATTTCGAACTCGTTTTCGATTATCGGTTATGTTAAAAAATTAGATTTTTTAATTTCGGTTTCTGTATAATTATTAATTAAATATCTTTTAAATAATAGATTTTCTTTTTAAAAAACCACTTACTTTTTTATCTTGTTTTTTTAAATTCTTTATTATATACAATAATAAGGTATTTATACTAATAATAACGTTAAAAATTCGAAACTTAAAAACCTTTAACTTTTTCCGTTTTTTTATAATTACAGCTATTAAATAAATTAATAAGAAATTTATAAAAATATAAAAATAATAAAAATATTACTTATATTATATACGAAATAACCATTTCTCGATTTTTATTTAAATTAATAAGTAATAAATATCGTATAAATAAATTATTCGCAAATATATAAATATTCAACTTTTCGGCTTCAAGTAATTTAAAATCCGGTTTATTATATTTCGAATTTTTAAAATTATTATTCAATTCAAAATCCGAATTTTCAAAATTTTAATTAATAATTTACGAAAATATATTCGAAATAAACAAATCCATAATAAATATATAAATAAACAAATTTAAAATAAACGGATATATAACGAATAAACGTATATTATAAAACGTTAAAAGCTAATTATAACAATATATATATTATAATATAATTATATAATAATAAACTTAATAAATAAATTAAAAAATAAAAAATAAAAAATAAATTAAAACGGAGGAAACCTAACGTATTTATATTTAAATTTAAAGTTCTAAATAATTCCGGTATTATATAATAATAAAATAAAATTATTAATAAGTTTCTTACTAATTTTAATTATATAATAAATTATAAATAATTTATAAACAAAAATATCATTTAGAAATATATAAAATATTATAGAATATTTAAAAACTTTTTAAAATTTTCTACTTATTAATCGAATTATTTATTATTTTTTATAATTACGTAATAATTTATATTAAATTATTAATAATATTATTATTAATCTTAATTAAATAATCCAATATTAATCATTTATAAGCAAAAAAATCGTTAAGATATATATAAAATATTATAAAATATTTAAGAACTTTCTAAAATTATCTACTTATTAATCGGATTTTTTTATTATTTTTAAGATTATATAATAATTTATATTAAATTATTAATAATAATATTATTAATCTTAATTAAATAATCTAATATTAATTATTTATAAGCAAAAAAATCGTTAAGATATATATAGAATATTATAAAATATTTAAAAACTTTCTAAAATTTTCTGCTTATAAATCGGATTTTATAAATCTTTTTTATATTACGTAATAACATATATTAAATTAATAATAAAAATATTTATAATCTCGATTATATAATTTATTATTAATTATTTATAAGCATAAGAATAATTAATAAAAATATAGCATTTTAAAAAATAATTACGAACTTTTTAAAATTTTTTACTTATAAATCGAATTATTTAATTTTTAAAAAGTAAATATTAATTTATAGTAAATTATTAATAGATATATTATTAATTATTTATTAATAAAATATTTTTT
>QJNZ01001394.1:0-15197 GCA_004155055.1 Monosporascus sp. CRB-8-3 | reverse complement strand
GCCCGTTTGCTGTCAGACTTACACCCTCCATCTCTCGTGATTCCATTGTATTCAGCGTTGCCGCACATCTGGGTCCAGCCCGTTTTGCATTGGGCACAGGTGCCGTCGAAACCGCCATGATAGCCTGAGCCAACACGATCGCCAACTTTCCACTGCGACACCTGAGGACCGACAGCCACGATCCTGCCGATGATCTCATGACCAGGCACCCTGGGGAACCCGCCGCCAAAAGTGTTTTGCTGAGCAAACTTGTCCGAGTGACAAACGCCGCAAGCTTCAACCTTGACCAAGATCTCGTTACTTCCGGGCTGCTTCAGAGGAGTTTGCTCCAGCGTCAGCTTCTCATTCGCGCCCTTAAATACTGCGCGCAGGTAGGTCTTTGGGAGAGACTGCGCCATGATTGCTGATTTGAACACGAGGTAATCAAGGTTGGGGGGATTGGGATCAGAAACAATGTGTCTGCGTACGTAGGGGAATAGAACGAAAAATGGAATGGTGAGTATGCCTGGACCCCGGCCTGCATCAGCAACTCCCCCAACCTTTTTAGAACTCGGAAGGCAGCAGTTATATGCTGGCATTCCTGATTGTACTTTGTGCCATCCTCATGCGCTGCAGCTGCTTCAAGCTCGGACTTTAGTGGCGGGTTTTAGCTTGAAATGCCCAGTTGGTTGTACAAGTGAGTGTGTGTGAATCACTCCGGCCGATGCCTTGCTATACTCTTTGTTACAAAAAGCTTTGCTCGATGAACCTAAGCGCCAACAGCCCCGGCACGATATGGCACGCCAAGCTTGCTAGGATCTTAAAAGTGATACCCCTGGCCGTGGGCTTAGTGGGAGCTGCACCTACCCCCACGCTTTACTTCCGAATAGGGAAATTGCCATAGAACCCTGCGCGATGATTGGGCCACCCATTTAACCATCGCCCTACCAGGGCCTGGGGAAAATGTTGAAAGTAGTATAGTGCCCCTTTTAGCGACGGCACTCGTACATCCGCCTCAGGTTCATGACTTTTGCAGTAGACGACGGTGATAATAAAAGGTGATGCAGAACCCGTTGCATTCCAGTTTGTGTGATCACCGCAGGATCTCCAGGAACGACGACGACGATCTCTTTCGCCAGAGATATCTTGTCTGTTTGAAAGCAGTCGATGTCGCCCGTCAACATGCAGTTGAGCCTTCTCACCGCCGCCGCGGTTCTCGCGTCGGAAGTCTCCGCCTTGCTGCGATTCTCGTGCTCGCAGTTGGTTACTGAGCGTCTCGACCCCCTAGTCGACCCCGGCAAGGCGCCATCACAACACGTTCACCAAATCGTCGGAGGCGTAAGTCCGCCGAGTTAAAAGTAGAGAATCGGGCGAGTGCTCACACATTATAAAATGCATTCAAGCCGAAAATGACCGGGGATATCCCATCGCAGGCTTCCTGCACGACTTGCGAGTTCGCCGACGATTTCTCGAACTACTGGACGGCCGTCCTTTACTTCCGTGCCCGCAATGGCACCTTCAAGCGGGTGCCCCAGATTCCCAACCAGGGCTTCGAGGCGGCCGATGGTGGAATGACCATCTATTACACCCCGTCTTACAATGGGCAGAAAGTCACTGCTTTCCAGTCGGTTCGTTTACTCCACAACTCGCAGGCCAGAGGGAGGGAGTCATTGACGTAAGGATATAGGGCTTCCGTATGATCGTTGGAAACCCGACCTACCGTACGAGGGAGCAGGCTTCCCGATACAGGCAGCTCACGTACACCTGCTTGGACCAGCCCGGCACGAGAACTGGTGAGACCATGGAGATGCCCAACAGGCCTTGCAACTACGGTATCATGGCCAACATCAGGTTCCCTACGTGAGTCGCCCGCATTCCCCTGACCAGCCTGGCACCCGTGCTCACCCATCCCTTACAGCTGCTGGGACGGCAAGACCCTTGACCCGCCGGACCACTCGAGCCACGTCGCCTACCCCGAGAGCGGCACGTTCGAATCCGGCGGCCCCTGCCCGGCGAGCCACCCGGTCAAGATCCCGCAGCTCTTCTACGAGGTCATCTGGGACACGCGCCAGTTCAATGACCGATCCATTTGGCCCGAGGACGGCTCGCAGCCGTTTGTCTGGAGTTTCGGCGACAAGACCGGCTACGGCAACCACGGTGACTACGTCTTCGGTTGGAAGGGCAACGCCCTCCAGGTCGCCATGGACACCGACTGCTACATCGCCTGCCCGCAGCTCCGCCGCCAGAGCTTCCAGACCGGCAATCAGTGCAAGGTTCCCCGTGTCACCAATGAGGACATTGACGGATGTAAGTCTTCCATATTTTTGATGCAAAGGAAACAAGAGGTCTGAAAATGTGATTAGGGCCGACTGAGCTCCCGGGTGGCATGCCCGTCACCGGCGCCCCGACGAAGAGGGAGGAGACATGGAGGCATGAAGGATACACGCGTCATCTAAATTAGTTTCTCCCCATTGAAACAGTTTTGCCTCACGGCATCTATAAATGTTAGACAAGTCTAAAAGAGTGCTTCCGCGCGATTATGTAAGCTGATCATACCTCGATTTTCGAAGCTACATGAATATCAATTTGTCCAATTAGTAAAAGGCACCCCGAAATATTGCCATATCAAAGTTTCCAAACATATAGCATTACCTGATTCACTCGGAACCAAGTGGAATTCTTTGTGCTGGATATGGCATCGCAACGCGAGATCACTGCGCTATATGTAGCGACACATCATGGGGATTCTTGGTACGAATCTTATACCTGATATATGGTTTAAAAGTGAAGAAGTAACAGGCTTCTAACTGTCAAATGGTTGGGTCGAATTCCCGTTACATTTTATGCTAAGTAATCAGTTCGAAGGTTGTGGACTGCACCACTTTATATGCACAGAGCTGTGGATCGCCAAGTTACCCCTATTCTACCCCTGCCTCAACACTGAGTAGAAGGTTCTCTGCAACTTTCAGCTGAACTCTCAATGGGATTTTACAAGTAGACTCGCGAAAGTCGTCCTGGGCTACAGGGTGCCGCCCCGACGTTGCTGTCGCGTCTTCTGCGGCATTTGGCCGAAAAAAAAAAGAGCACTGACACCATGTTTATTGCAATGATAATCGCAACATTAATCCCAATTATGGCACTGGTGGCCATTCTACTTCACCGGGACGTGCTGGTGGAAACATGGACGTAGGTGCGGGAGGTGCAAGTGTAGAGGACGCGGGCTCAACAGCGGCGTAGGTAGGAGTACTGGCGGTACTCATTAAGGACACGGTACTAATACTGGTGGTTGATGCGGGCATCTCAATAATTCCGTGACGATATGTAGAAAAGTAAATGTTCGCATCAGAGACGGTAGATCCCTCTTCGAAGGTGCTCGGAGAGGTCCTTGCCCGTTCCTAGGAGCCAACGATGGCTCGACACATTAATGGCACTCTTTGTGATCTCAGATCAGTGCTGTCAAAGCCGTGTATTAAAGGAAACACATACGTGTAAGGTATTTGACGAATACAGAGCTGCGACCCGCTTAGTTGAAGAGGCATAGGGACATAAGATTTCCTGGTTCTCCCAGTTCATGTCACGTTGAGAGTCGACCTCAGGGAGGATAGGGCTGTTGCCGCAGTCTCCCGTCCGGTAGAAAGAGTGGCGGATTAGTGGAGTCCATGGCAATACTCAGCACACTGTACGCGACCAAGTAGGATGCAGTTCGTCATACGAAATCGACGGTGGGCTGGAGCAGAAACAGGTAATGTGTATATCAGGGAGTCTTACAGAATACAACTGCAGCTAGAGAGAATGCAAGGAAGATGCATACTATTGCCCATGCATCATAAGATGGCAGGCCAACAGCTTTGCCACCTACATTTGGAGCTGTTGGTCAACGCATACGCCAGATACGTCGGATATATCTGTCAATAGTAAGCGACGCCGACCGACGAGAGGCGACTAAGACCTTTGGGCCGCCGGCCCCTGCCATGACCAGGGGTCAGGGGGCCCCTATAACTGTGGATTATTCTACTGTCATAAGCTCCCTTGGCTTCCAATCACACTTAGGCGGTTGAAGTTAAAGGTTATCTGCGTGCTCAACGCCGGCGGGGTTATCAAACATGCGGTCTCTCCCGCTCCCCGGCGCGGCTATTAGGCGGGCAAGTCGTCATGGACTGTTCTGGCGCTTCGTGAAATAAGAGGTCGTATTGGGAAGCAGGGCTGACCGTGGAGAAAAGTTTGTCCGCAGAAGCGGCAGGTCTTTTGCCCAAGGGCAGACACTACCAACTTTGATGTAAAGTGCGCCAGTTGGTTTCGTCCTATGCGCTGCCACATTATTTCACTGAGCATGGCTCTAGGAATCCGGAGGTTTCCTCCGGAAAAGTGGGTCCACCTCGAATAAGGGTAGCAAAAGGGCTACGCGTCCTTCTATATTTTTCTATATCTTTCCATTATTCACCCTTTGATTAATAATGGAAAATATGGATTAATAATTGGATAATATGTTTAATAATATAGTTATTTGTATGTATATAAAGCTTAATATCCCTAAGGTTGTTATTAAAGTTTTATAGCTTAAATTATTATTAATAGATATACTTAATATTTTCCATTTTTTAATTTAGATCCTACCTTATACGTTTTTATATATAAATCCTTTTAAGGTAACATTTATTTTTTTTATAAGGTAAAATTAATATTATCGCGTTATAATTTTTACAAATTATAAGTACTTAATAATTTCCGCTATATATATTAACAATTTTACTTCTTCATATCTTAGCTAAACCATTACCATTTTATACCATTTCTTCACTTTGAAAATCGTCGAAATCACTTTTATTTATTATTAAATTTACAGCTTTATTAGATTATTTTTACCTTTTTATTCGGAAAAATTTATATAACTTTTCTAATAATTATTTTATTTAAATTCGTTTTTTAAATTTATTTTTAAATCTTTTATAATTATAAATATTTTAAATAAGTTTTACCTACTTAAAGGTAGTGAAAACCTTGAATTATGGTTTGTTTGGATTAAGGTTACGTTAATTTGCGAAAATTTTAATTTAATTTTTATTTCGGATATAAGGGATAATTTATCCTAATCCGATAATAATAAAACTTTAGTTATTATATAATTGTTATATAAAAACGGTCCTTTGTATTATATAAAGTTTATTATTAATTGCAAAAAAATCTGGGAAATTTTTTATAGTTAATATAAGTTTAAAGGTTTTATAACTAAATTTTTTATATTAAAAAAATTCTTTAACTTTTTTTTTAAAAATTTTAAGTTTATAGAAAAATATTTAAATAAAATTAAATCTTTAATTAACGAATTAAAAATTAAGAACTTAAAATTGCCCGATAAGGTAATTATAATCTAAGTTTTAAATTTGTTAATAAACGATTTTAAAATTTTTGTTTAAAATATTACCTAATCTTTCCGATAAGATTTTAAATTCTATATTTTTGAAACATTTTTTTCTTTATTAATTGATAAAGTAAGAGGTTAGAAACAAAAGGGGCAGCTGTTAACCTTAAAAAAGAAAAATAACTAAAAGAAAAAGGGGAATAAAAAACGTTATTCCTATTGCAAAATCCTTAGTTATATAGAAAAGGATTATTACTTCCTATATCTTGATAAGGCTTTTTCGAACTGGAATAATCCTAATAACAAAATAGGTAAAAAACCAAGAGCCGGGAGGTAAAAAGGGATGTTAGAAGTAAAAAAAAAGAATAAATTAATTTTTACTTTTTCGAAACGTAAAGAAAGGGAGGTTAACGAAATCGCCTTTATAAGTTAACTTATCGATACCGATGATAAAGATTAATAGGTTAATATAATCCAAAAAACGGTTTCGAAAACTGTTAATTCCGGTAAAAAGCGTTTAAATGCAGCTTTAAACGATTTCGAAAACCTTTTTTTTTTTAATTAGGAATTATATATTTCCTGCCCTATTTTTAAAGGGGGTACAGATATAGATATAGATATAAATATATAGAATGATAACGACCTTAACGTAAATCAATAATTTTTATATAACTTTTTAAATATAATTAATAATTGATTAATTTATTTAGAATTAAAGAGAAAGAAAAGAAATAGTTATACTATAATTTATCTTATAATTGATAATAATGTTATATTTTATACCGTAATTAATAAAAATTTCTTTTTTAATTTAAAACGAATAAATAAAATCGTTAAATAAAATAAAACTAATATTTTTATAATTAAAGAAATTAGTAATTTAAAATTTAAATATTTAGGTTAAAATTATATAATAAAAAGGGTCCATTATATCCCTAAATTAAGAATTAACTTTTTTTCTATAAGTCGATTAAAAGGTTTTTATATTTTAATAAATAAAGATATAAATATAAAGCTTTTTAATAAAACTACTCTTTAATTTATAACTAAAGGATATTAAAAAATGGGCTATATTATATACCTTTCCATACTAAATATAATATAGGAAATTAAGAGATTATATTAGCTTTAAATAATAAAGCTATAGAAAATAACTAGCTAATAACATAATATAACAGGTTAAGCTATATATTTTTAAAACCGTTAACTAAATTCCTAATTAAAAATAATATAAAAATTTTTAAATAAAACTTTATATATTTTAAAAACTGGAAATGCGAGATATACCTCCAAATTAAAAATATTAAAAAAATAAATAAAATATTTAATAACGATAAAAAATATAAAATAAACGAAAAAATTCATAGTAATATAAACGGTTTACTACTAAATACATATAATAAAAATAAATATTATATAATTTTCCTTAATAAATTAAGTAGATATTTCGAAATTAAATTGTTAATTTCGAAATTAAAAACTTTAAAAACCTTTAACAGCTTTAAACTGCAAACTAAAAATTAAACTGGTTATAAAATAATTTTTTTTTTTTTAATAATAACAGGACCGAATATATAAATAACCGTTTCGAAATATACCTTAATAAATACGGTATATTATATAATATAACTTTTATATATATTAAAGAATTTAATAATTTAATTGAACGAATAAATTTTATTTTATTAAATAAAATTAAGGCGTTTTTTATAAAGTTAGGATTATTTTAATATTTATAGGGTAAAATTTTATTAGTTGCGGTGTATATATATTACCGTATACCTTATAAATCCTTAAGTTATAAAATATTTTTTAAAGTTTATTATAGTTATAAGTTTTATATAAACTATATATATACGTAGGGATTTATAGTATATTATAATATTAATAAATATAAGCATAAGTTTGATTTTCGTACGAATGAAGGGGTAATTATAAGTTATAATACGCAAAATTATTATTATAAAATATAGGATTTAAATAATAAAAAACCTATATAGTCCCGGGATGTTAATATACTCGAAAATCACTTTATTAATGATAATAATAAGGTTATAATTAAAAAGGGGGGTTAAATTAGAACTGAAAAAAGGGTTATATTTTACCTTAATAATTTCAACTTAAATAGATTACTTAACGATATATATAGCCTTAAAAAAGCTGCAGAAGTTTTAGAAACTTTAGAAACAGAAGATATAGTTAAAGAAAGTTATTTTATATTATTTTATTATAAAGTAGCCTAGTTTTACAACAATACCTCTATAATTAAAATAGGGGGGTAGGCAGTTAAAATCAGTTAATATAACCTATTTCCCAGTTTTTATCAGTTGTAAATCAGTCGATTTCAGCTGTAAATAACGGCTTGCCAGCTGATTTAGCTGATAATTTTAATTATAGAAGTGTGGAAAATGTGGAAAATCCAAAAAGAAGATATAATATTAGAATAGCAGTTAGAAATAGGGGTAATATATATCCTATAAATCCAACCCTTATAATAACGATTATAAAATCGTTTTCAAGGTTTAATAAAAGACTTAATAATAATATATTTATTGATAGTAACAGTGGAAATAAAAGGTAACGAATAGAAAACGAATTAGTTTAAGATTATATAGAAGTAAATATAGATAATATTCTATATACAGTTAAAGATACGTTATTATTAAATTAGTTATTAGCTTTTAAACGAAAAGATAAAGTTAATTTCATATTAATAGCTTTAATTACAAAATTTAACATTTTTAAATAAGTTTTATTAAGTGTTGATAAAGATTTTTAGTTAGCAGTTTGTAAGGCTGAAATAAAAGAATTAAAACGTTAAAATACCTATATTATAATTTATTTATTACCAGGTAAAAGGGTTATAAGGTCCCGTTAATTATTTAAATCCAAATTTATAACGGATATAAATTTTATTAAATTTAACTGGGTAGTTAATAAAGAAAAGGATAAAAGATTTAAAACTAAATTTATTATATAAGGCTTTAATTAATAATTAGGTATAGATTACCTAAAAACTTTTTTAATAATAGTTAAATTAAAAATCTGGTATTTATTATTAATAATAGCTGTTAATAAAGGTTGGTATATTATATAATTTAATGTATAAAACGTTTTCGTTTATTTTGATATAGATATAGAGATATATATCAAATTGCCTTAAGTTTTTATCTAGAAGTTTAAATTAAAAATAAGGTAGTTAAATTAAATAAAGCTTTATATAATTTAATGCAGTTATTAAGGTTATAGTATAAATATTTTGTTAATATATTAATAAAATATAGATTTATTATTTTTCTATACAATAAAGGTATATTTATAAATAAAAAAACGTAGATTATAATAATATATTATATAAATAATATATTAATAATAAATCCGTTTATTAAAATTATAAATTTATTAGTAAACGAATTATTTAAGGTTATAAAATTAAACCGTATAGGTCCAGTAATTATTTATTTGGGTAATAAAATCGATATAAACCGTGATAATAAAACGATAAAAATATATTAAATTAAATATATTAAAAAGCTTTTAAATAAATATAACATTCGAAATAATTTAAATATAAAATTAGGAAATACCTTTTTAACCAGTAGTATTAAATTAGTTAAAAATAATTTTATAGTTTTAAAAAAAATATAAATGAATATTAAAAATAAATAAGCTTTTTATTATATCTAGCTTTAAAAATTAAACCTAATATAACCTTTACGGTTTATATATACGCTAGATATATATTAAATCTTAACTTAAACCATTTTAAAAAATTAAATAACATATAAGGTTATTTATTAAAATATCTTAATAAAAAGCTATTATATAATTGTAATAATAATTTTAAATTAAAAATATATATCGATTTAAATTAAGGTAATGATATAAATAATCGAAAATTAATTTTAGGTTATATAATTTACTTAAGAGATATACGGGTTAATAACTTTATTAATTAGATTTTATAGTTACAGAAAATAGTAGCTTTAAACATTTACGAAATCGAATATATAGCTTTAAAAAATACTATAAAAGAAGTTATATATTTAAGTAATATGTTTTATTATTTAAATAATTATTTAAACCTAAGATATATAGCTAAGCTTTTAAAGGTTTTAATTAATAACGAAATTATAAAGAAATTATTAGAAAATCCTGAATTTTATAAATAATTTAAATATATAAATATAATTTATCACTTTACTTATCAAGTTATAAAAGATAAAATAGCAGCTATATAATATATATATATTAAAAAACAACTTATTAATATATTAATAAAACCTTTAAATAAAAATATGCTAAATAACTGTTACGACCTAACGGAGGGGAGACCTCGGAAACGATCTTAACGGACCGAAACAGGACCCAAGTAAGTTAAGTTACGTAAGTTAGATCTGTTCTGTTTAGAAGATCCAATTAAATCTATATAAACCTAATATTCTTTAAATCTGTAAAGACGACGAAATCTATAGAAGATCCATATTTTTACAGAAAGATATACATATTTATTAATCCCATAACTTAAATAATACCAGATTATAATATAACTTAGTTACCTAAAACGCCTTTAATATTACCAAACGTAACTAAATTATTTCGATAGCTTAAAATTCCCGTAATACGATTATTAATATAAACCGTATAACTTAGTTTAATAATTAGTTAATTAGCCTAACCGTTATACGTTACAAACTCTTGTTTAATAATATTATCAAACTTTAAGTAATTACTTAAATTATTAATATAGCCTTTAATATTAAAAAAACCACCGTTAACTAATAGCTTTAAAACAAATTTAAGGAATTAAAAGCAAAAGTTTTGCGATTTAAGAAAATAACCAAAAAGGATTTTAATACTTTGAAAATTAAGGCTAAAAAACCCTAACCTTATAACGGAAAGATTAATATTTAAAACTTTTTTACTTAAGTACGAATATATCTACGGTTCCTAGCTTTCGATAATCCTAAAAACAAAATCCTTGCCATCGCGGTATTTCTTACCGGAAACGCATTTAATTAATTTAAACCAACTATAAAGAATTACCTGAAAAATACGGAGGATAACATAAAAACATTTACTAAGGAACTTTTCGCTAATTATTCTAATTTTAAGGAAAAATTAAAAGCTAACTTCGATAACCCCGATAAGAAACGTATTACTGCGTAAAAGATCTTATAATTACGGCAAAAAGAATTAACGTTTAAATACGTAATAGAATTCCGAAACCTAATAATTAAAGTAAAATAAATAAACGAAAAAAACGATACTTTAATCGATATGTTTTATAAGGGATTAAAAAACGACGTTAAGGATAAAATAATCAAATTAAAACGATTAATTTCTTTAAGTAAATATATTACTAAAATAGTAAAAATTAACAACCGACAGTTCGAAAGACGATAAGAGAAAAAAGGCTAGTATACCCCCCGATATAAGTTTAACAAACCTAATTAAAGAAACGGACGTTTTATATTTTCCACTTTTTACGGGACTTAATTAGGCCTTATAGAAATCGGAACGGTTTAATAACGAGACCAGTTATTAATTAAGTGCTATAATTATGGCAAGGTAAGACATAAGGCTTTTAAGTACAAAATACCTAAGAAACCTCGATAGAATAATTAGGGTTCCGTACTTAAGGGATAATAATTAAACGACAAAAAGGATAACAAAAAATTAATTAATATAATCCGATTACAATATACAGTAATATAATGGCATAAGGACTATTTAAGATAAAAGGTTTTTATTAAAAAAAAATTACTTAGCTAATTTTAATAAAAGAAATAACGATAAAAATAAAACTAATTAGCTTTATAAGAATAATTACGAAAATATTACGAATAAAAGGAAAACCTGTGCCTAAGAAAACTAAAACGATATATAAAGGTTTACGCCGTTTACTGTTATAAAACCAAATGCTAATTTTATTAAAAATGGAAAAAAATAATTTATTAGCATATAACCCGAATATATTAGTAAAGATTCGATTTTAAACGATAAAAAAGAATTAATAAGAACGATTAGTAATAATACCGACATTTACGGTTATTCGTAAAAAAGGATAAAATTAATTAGTAAGTAATATTATAAAGCTGGCTACCCGGAGAGTTTTATTTACAAAAAAACCCCTTTTGCCATTTTAGATAATGTAACTATTAAACGGAAAAAAAATTGATTTAAAGGATAATAAAAAAGTATTGCTAAAGAGTTATTACTGATTTGGGCATTTAGTTAACCTTTACTATTAATCTAGAAAATAAGAAAGTAATTAAAAAAAAGATCAAAAACTTTACGAAAAAAAGTTAATGGGATTTGGAAAACGAGAAGGAATATAACAACTAATAGGAAAATGATAGTTCGTAAATAACATTATTAGACGAAGAAATAATCGAAACCTTTACGGGGTAAATTTATAAATAACCGGACGTATAACAGTAATTTAAATAGTTATAAAAACAAATAACGCAAATAGAGAAGCAATTAGAAAAACTTTAAGTATAAAATAATCGGAACGAAAAAATGCTGTAAAAATTCTTATAAACCTTAAAAAAATAACGTTACCTATAAAAAAACCGTAAGAAAGCGGAGGAAAAAAGATTAAACCATAATACTTTAAAAAGGTTTTAAATGCAATAATCGGAGCTACTGGCGATAATGCCATTATTATACGAATACGAATTAAAAAAAACTGGTATACCGTAATAATAAATTGCGGAATAATAACTGCGAATTATATTAATCCGGAAGTAATAAATTAATTAAAGTTATTATGGAAAAAGAAAAGTTACCTTTATAAAGTCGAGAATACCGAAGGTTAAAAATTCGCTTATAACGACGGATAAATTAAACGCGAGATTAATTATTTTAAAACCTTTATCGAAGGAAGAAAATAAGTTATTAATTTCGATATTATCTTATTAAATAAATACGATATAATCTTAAGAAAACTATAGTTACGTTAATATAACTTTTTAATTAATTAAAAAACTGATTAAATAAATTTCCGTTTACTTTTTAGCAAAAAACAAGATAAAAATAATACGAAATCTTAATATTCGATCGACGAGAACGACGAATGTAAGCATAAAAATACGACAAAAACCTTATCACTTAAAGCAATAGAATATATTTAAAATAAAGGGTATAACAGAAAAATACGGCGCGTTATTGCGAACCTTAAAATACGATTTCGATAAATAAATAATAACTTACAAACACAATCCGAAAAATTACCAGAATAAATGGTAAAAGTATTACCATAATATTATATATATAAGAAATTTTTTCGAGAAAAATTCGATACGAAGTTATTATAATATAACAAATAAGATTACGAAATAATTTTTAAAAATAGCAAAATAACCGTTTTTTATTTTATTTATAACTTAAACGAAATAAAATTATACGTTTTTCGCGATTATTTGGAAAATAAATTACGAAAAGGATATATATAATGTTCCAAATCGTTAATAGGATACTTAATATTTTTTATATTACGAAAAAACGGGAAATTACGATTTGTTATTAACTACTAACAACTTAACGATATTACCGTTAAGGATAAAATACTATTACCTCTAATTACCGAAATCAAAGACCGATTACGAAACGCCAAATAATTTATAGCCTTAAACCTACGAAAAAGGTATAATCAAATTCGAATTAAATTAGGAAACGAATAGAAAATAACCTTTAAAACAAAATACGGATTATTTAAATACCTCGTTATACTTTTCGAATTTACGAACGTATTAGTAATTTTCCAACGGATAATTAATTATATATTCCAGAAATACCTTAATATCTTTGTTATTTATTACCTCGACGACATCCTTATTTATTCGAAAACAAAAAAAAAATATGCAAAATACGTTTATAAAGTTCTACAAACTTTACAGGATGCTAACCTTTTAGTTAATATAGAAAAAAATACTTTTTATATTTAAAAAATTAAATACCTAAAACATATTATTATTCCAGGATATATTAGGATAAACCTTAAAAAAATCTTTATAATTAAGGATTAAAAAATACCTACTAACGTTACGAAAATACAAACATTCCCTAAATTCGCTAACTACTACCGACGATTTATACGACACTTTAATAAGATCGCAATACCATTAACAAAACTTATTAAGAAAGATCGACGGTTTATATAAACTCCAACTGTAAAAAAAGCTTTTCAATAATTAAAAAACGCTTTTATTAATAAACCCGTTTTAATAATATACGACCCAAATAAACCAATAAAATTCGAAACCGATACGTTAAACTTTGCTTTAAAAATAATAATATATTAACGAAATAATAAAGGAAAATTACACGGTATTAAGTTTAATTATCCTATTTACAATAAAAAATTCTTAGCCATTATTAAAACCTTTAAGGAATTCAAACATTACCTTAAAAGAAACCAGTACCGGGTAAAAATATATACAAACTACAAAAACATCTTTTACTTTATAACTACAAAAAAACTAATCGGATAATAACTACGTTACGTAAAATACCTTTTAAAATTCGATTACGTTATTATTTATTATAAAAAATCAAAAAATAGCAAAACAAATATTTTTAACAAACGATCGGATTTAAAAGATTCTAAGGTAAAAATACAATAAACCGTATTTAACTAAACGTTAGAAAAATATCTATAACAACGACATATTAACATTATCAAAATATCTATACCAAACATATACAAAAAAATACAGCAATATCATAATAATCTACCCGATAACCAAAAAATAAACAAAATCTACGTACCAGAAAAATATCAAAAAAACCTAATACGAAAAATACATGAATATTAACTATACGGATATCTAGGGATCTATAAAACCTTAAAACGCTTACGACGAATATATTATTTTTTTAAAATAAAATTAACAGTATAGAAAATTATATAATAATACGATATTTGCGTTAAGGCAAAAATTAAACGATATAAACCTTACGGCGAATTACAACTATTACCAGTCGTTAAACGACTATAAAATTCAATTACATTTAATTTCATTACGAAACTTCCATTATTAAAAAACCTAATTACGGACGTACATTACGATAACATCTTTAGAATCGTTAATCGATTTATAAAATTTTTTTATTTTTACTTTATAATAAAAATACGGATTACCAGTAAAAATTATTTCGGATAAAGGCATAACCTTCACTTTAAAATTTTGGCAAAACCTGATAACGTAACTCGGTTTAAACCATAAACTATTAAACGCCTTTAAACTTTAAACAAATAAACAAACGGAAAAAACTAACTAAATATTAAAAACGTATTTACGATATTACATTAACTACGAACAAAATAACTAAGTTAAAAAATTACTTATTATACAACTAACTTATAACACCAGTTACCATAATAATATCAAAACGACCCCAGCAACTGCTAACTTTAGTTTTACTTTAGAAATTTATAAAAAAATACGAAAAAAAAAACCAATTAATATTAAAGCAATCCTTACATCAAAATAACTTAAACAATTATACCAAAAAATAAAAATAAAACTAAAATTCATACGCAATCAAATAAATAAATATTATAACCAAAAAAAATTAAAAGGATTAACCTTTTCGGAAAGAAAAATGGTTTTTTTAGCTACCAAAAACATCAAAACAAAATAACCAAACCAAAAACTTAATTTCAAATATATCGGCCTATACGAAATCGTCAGAAAAGTCTTAAAAAACAATTACCAGCTAAAACTCCTACCTAAAGTTAAACTCCATTTAATTTTTTATATCTCCTTATTCGAATTAGCAGCAAATACTATTATAATATATACGGCATAAAATAACGTAAAAGTAAAAAAAAAAAAAAAAAAAAAAAAAA
>QJNZ01000142.1:0-142969 GCA_004155055.1 Monosporascus sp. CRB-8-3 | reverse complement strand
TCAACCCCCCCCCCCCCAAACGCTCACTAATTCCTCCAAGTTACCGTCTTCGTTCTCACCCACTCATTCAAGCCAAACAAGGTATTGAACCTCCCAAATCCGCTAGCCTTAACTCCGCCATGCGGAAGCGCCGCCTCGTCGTGGATCGTCATGTTGTTGATGTGCACTGCGCCCGTCTCGATCTCCTTGGCGAAGCGTAGGCCCGTTCTCAAGTTCTCGGTGAAAACGGCAGAGTTGAGACCGTACTCGGTGTCGTTGGCGATGCGCAGCGCTTCCTCTTCCGTCTCAACCTCGATCAAGCTCACAGTCGGACCGAACGACTCCTGCTTGTAGAGGTCCATCTCTGCCGTCACCTTGCCGACCACGATAGGCCGCATCCTCGTCTTCGATATCTCTTCGGCGTCGATGTCTCCCCTGACGAGGACGGCGCCTTTGCTGGTAGCATCTTTCAGGAGAGTCTTATTCTTGTCTACCGCCTCGCTTGCGATGAGAACTGGCGCGTCTCCCTTCGATGGGAACATCCGCTCGATCACCTCGACGAACTTCTTCTGGAAGGCTTCGCTTATCTTCTTGTGCACGATGATCCTCTCCGTACTCATGCAGATCTGCCCGGAGAACAGGAAAGACCCGATGGTGCATTGCTCGGCCGCAATGTCTAGGTCTGCATCCTCCCATATGATAGCTGGAGCCTTACCTCCGAGCTCCAACACCACCGGTTTCAGGTTTTCCCCTGCAATTCTCGCGATGATACGACCAACAGCGGTACTTCCCGTAAAGTTAATCTTCTTGACCTGCGGATGCGCAATGAGGGAAGTCGTGATGGACGGCGCGCTCGCTACATCGGTCGCTATGAAGTTCAAGACCCCCTTGGGTAGGCCCGCTTCATGTAGTAGAGATGTGATTGCATGCAGAACACGGGGCGCCTTCTCGGACCCTTTCAAGACCACGGTGCACCCGGCTGCGATGGGGAGAAGCACTGAACGAGTGCCTAGGATATACGGTGCGTTCCTACAAGATGATTAGCGTCGTCCACCCGGCTTGCTTCGACTTCAGGCATTACCCACCAGGGCGCGATCGCTAGTACAACGCCATATGGCTCTCGTAAAACCATAGATGTACGATTTGGGTCGGCCGACGTCGGCACGGCTCCGTTCAAGCTCGAGATCCGTCCGGCCGTGTCTTTGAGCATCTCGATTGTCGTGTTGAGGTTGAAGTCGGCCCAATCCCGGCTTGCACCGAGTTCGTTCATCAGGTGCGACCCCAGTGGCTCGCGTTTCTCATTCATGATCTCCGCTGCCCTGAGGATAATATCCCGCCGCTGACGGGGGGTGGTGTTGCGCCATTGCCGGCCGGCGGCCGCCGCTGCGTCGACAGCGGCAAGGACCTCCTTTTCGGTCGCTACGCCGCAACGGTGGACGACCTCGCCCGTAGCCGGTGATACGAGCTCGAACGATTTCTCGGCATGGTGTTCCTCGCCATTGATGATGAACGGCACCGTATAGGTCGACATTCTGTTCAAGTAAGGCCGTCGGAGTCGTATGCGGGGTATGAAAAGATAGATTACTTCAACCGTAGTCCACGAGACTCTTTTCACTTAGCCAGAGCATATGATTTCCCTAGATATTTATCAGAAAAGGATCCCTCTTATTATTCACGCACCGTCTTGCCTGTGAGCCAAAGAACTAGAATCCTCTTCTCCGGGTTCATCTCGATACCCCTCTTATTCAACCTGGTACTCGGTGTTTTAAGTTAGTACAAGAAAGCCAAGCCCCACACAGTCGACCCCATAAAGTAGGGCTAGCTCTAGATTGGTGTTTTCGGCAAGTGATCAAGGTAAGTGGCGATCCCTTATGCACCAGTTGCTGTCAGTCGTCTCTTCTATACATATTGAAATATCGAGATTGACGCTCTCCTTAGGGACGCGTATCTTTTGCGGTGGGTCTCAGACGTAGTGCTAGTAGTGCTAGTGAGCTGGCTGCTAGCAGGGCGCCTTACAATAACGAAAGATAGCCGGGATAGGATACCTCCGGAATAAGTTGGTCCATTTGCGCGTTCGTAGAAATCAAATTGGCTAGCTACAACGGTGTGCAGGTATCTCACTCTCCTTTCTCTAATAGTACCACACAAGTAACAGCCCCCCTCTTGGAAGCATGGTCCCACGGAGTCGACTACCACAAACACGACTACCGGGCGACTGGTAGCGTAATACCCATATATCCTGAGCAGATGGTGGTACATCCGGTAAGCGGTGCTCGCGGCAAAGCATGCAGCAGGCTGCTACTCAAAAAAAAATTCAAATATTCGCAGCCATGCTGGTTCTTGCCCTCTGGTGTCGAGTTTTCGTCGCGAGCACTTCCCCCGCTATGATGTCCGCCTTTCGAAGAGGCAGAGCGCGTGTTCTCGTGGTGGCCCCCCTACGTCAGTTTCTGGAGTCAGTGATGCTGTTCTTCTTGGCGCGTCTCGGGAGCTCATGCGCGCGACCCCCACACTAATTGTCTACGGAGGCTATAGCCGATGAGATGGTTCACGCCGAGACCGGAAGCTCTCGAGAGAGGCTGTGAGAGAAATAAGGCGCTCCAGCAGCTCACCTGCGGTACCCGAGCCGGCGCTGGAGACATGCGGCTCCTTCTTGTCCTTGTCCCCTGAGGCCTCACGAATACGACGTGGTGCTTGTTCTGAGCCTTGGAAAGACGGAGATTTGGCGAGGTGTGGTTGTTCGTCCTGCTGCTGGAGATATTGCCGCTGGAGGACGTGGTGGATGATAGACGATGGACGATGGTGTGCTTCTCGTTGTGTGTTTGTGTTGAGGCTAAGGTTCTCTCGATATCTACAAGTATTTCCGTGTATCGTGGGTCTCGGGGCTCATTTCTGATGATGTTGCTGGACCTGGATATTGAACGTTTCGTCGGGGTTCGACGAGTAGACGACCCCCCCATCAACCACTTGCAGACTGCAGCCAAGCCGAGGTGGTGTGCAATACTATTAGGGGCCTATATTTGCGGTTCATCGAACAAGCTTTTTGGTGCAAGCCCGGGGCCAGCCAGCTATTTCAGTATCACGGCCACGCTTACGTCCACCGCCGACAAAAGATCTTCCTTCCCGACACTAATGAGATCAACGTAAGACCCCCCGGGTCCCCAACTAGTGAACGACAACCGTTCTTAATTTGAATCATAGGAAGACACACTTGATTCAGGCCAAAGCAGTGGCACGAGTGATTTTAGTCCTGAATTGCCCTCGGTTGGTGGTCTCTGTGAAAACCCAATATGTCGAAGCTAATTTGTATGAAGGTCAAGGGATATGGAATTTCAGACACAGTGGCATTCCTCCAGTCTGGTGAGGAGAGGAGAGACTTCTAGAGAAGGTCGAATCAGATCTGTGACTCACTCCTAGCAAGCAACGGACCGCCTCTACTAGGAGGCCTTTTGGGACACCCACTTTCCCGGTCCGAGGAACTGCAGTCTAGTTTCGAAGAAACGATAGAATTCGAAGGCACGGTAATGATGCTTGATAAACACAGAGGGCCCGATCCCAACGACAACTTCCCGCTTCTACCTCCACGCATCCTAGGATATGCAGCTCAGGAAAAGGTCTGGGCTCAGTCCCTTATAGATTCTGTGAAACCATGGAGCGTGAAGCAACCCGAAATTTCAGAGACGTCCTCCAGCTCAATGAGACGTACAAAGGCTTGATAGAGTCACTCACCATTCTCCAGAGAAAGCAATAAGCAATTGGCGGACGTAGTCGAAGGGAAAGGCAGGGGGTTGTGTGTTCTTCTACACGGTGAGCAATCCTTTCTTTCGGCTCCAATTGCGTACTCTCGAAGCGCATTTCACTGACCTGCGGATGTGTAGGGTCACCAGGTGAGGGCAAGACTGTAAGTCCGTAGATATTCTCTACGCGAGACATATGACTAACCGGAAATTACCGAGACTATCGCAGAGACTACGGGCAGACATCTCTTTGTCGTGAGCGTTGCCGAGATAGGATTGAATCCTTCCCAGGCCGAATAGAACTTCTAGAGGCGCTATAATCTTGCGACGAAGTGGGAGGCTGTTCTTCTCCTTGACGACGTAGACATATTTCTCGAAACCCGCAGATCTACGTTAAGTATCGGCCGAAACGCTCTCGTCACGATTCTCTTTGGGGCTCTTGAATACTTCCGAGGAATCCTCATCTTAACCACGAACCGCATCAAGTCGTGTGTGTCCAGGGTTGCAGCCGACTCTAACAGACGATGTTTTGTATGGCTGGACGGCGAGGTCCGCATGGTTCGTATACATACGCCGCGCCGTGTCTGCCTTCGCCCCCAGCCGCATATTGTAAAATCCAAAACCCCAACGGCATCCGTCCATAGACCACAAGTTGGGCATTACCAGAGGCAACGACGAGTCTGTTCCGTCGCTGCCCTCAAGACCGCCATGGCAGGCTTGGTGTTTGTGGTATTTGTCGTTGGCATCATCCTCGAAAGAGGCAGTGCCAGCAGCGTCACAGACTTCTCTAATGGACTTGGCGACTGATCTGGGCCCGCTTCTGCAACCGTTTGGAGGGCCGGTTACGACACAGTACTTAAGTGAGCCACGACATTTCTCGATTATTTCATCTTTGCAATGGCCTCCGTCGGGATTTAGCCGCAATTGTTTCTGTGATTCGCGTTTGTGGCGACTCCTCACTCAGAGCGTTTATCGGACGCGCCGCAAGGGGGGGGGGGCGGGGGGGTTGAAGCTGAGCTTTGCAACATCCGCCAGTCGCGACGTCTGCGAACTCTTCAACAAAGGCGGTGCGACTCGAGTTATGGGCCGGCCGAAGATACTTGAAGTCATACAGGTAGACAGCGGTAGTAGAGCTCCCGGCCGGAGCAACGATGATAATGAGAATGACAGCGATTGCGACAGTGATAGTGACATCGCCGGCGACTCGTCTAGTCAAATTAACATGGGCATCTTTCTCTATCGAGATCACCTACGGCGACTTCCAAAAGATGGGGAGTGGGAAGAACGTAAACCTAGGGAGCTTAGGATCTTCAATTCTGCCAAACAAGGTTCCTTGGAGGAAGCCAATTCAAATCCCTCTCTAGCCCTAAGAGGATCCCACCAAGAATTTATTCGCCGGTAACGCGAACCTGTCGCCAAACGTGGGTGAAGTGAAGCTCGCTGATAGCATTTTCTACTCAGTGGCTGTTCTCGGCCTTTGTCCTCCAAGCAGGAGTGTTCGCGATGGCTGGACTCATGTCCTGGGAGTATGGATGAACAAAGATGACGATACCGGATCCACAAACAGCACACAGGCAACAACTACCACGACTGTGATATCCGACAGCCCCTCTGCTCTGGTATTCATTTGCGGTTCGGTCTCCATGTGCCTCAGCATGTTCTTGTGCGCTGCTCTCATCTGACAGAGCATACGAGAGTACACGTATCAGCGCAAACAGGGCCAAGACCAAACGTCTGTTCCAACCACGCGCCCTTACTGGCTGCAGTCGGGCGAACAGGTAGTCGGAGATCAAAGATCTTGCTAGCAGCAATTGCGGAAAGGGGGCCGGCGAGCAGTCCGAATGGTTCTGTAACCTGTGAAGCCACTCGGTACTCCTTAGACGCTAATGACGCATCACCAACTGCCCCTTCAGGGAAGCTGTTTCGGTACGGACATCGAATCTCCATGTTAACTGGGCACATCGGGCGATACACCAAGCTCCGCGATAAATTCTTCCAGCTATGGGACGATCACGAAGTGCGGGTCCGAACTATGGCGTAGCGCTTGCGACAGGCCATTGAAGGATCTGCTAACGCTCTGTTTGGCGACAAGCTGCCCAATGGCGCTAGGTCCGTGTCATTCACTATTCCAATCCGACTAACCAATGCCTTCAGGGGCAGCATCACTCTTGCAGGGCACATTAAGCTGAGTCTGCGGAGAAATCCCGACCCCTCCGTATCTGATGGTATGCTGTGGACTGATTCTGCAGCGTTTGAGGCAATTCTGGGTCTTTCGCTGTGGTCCTTGGTGAACGGGCAGCACCCGGAGCAAGACGATGAGTATCGAAACGAGATGTCGGTGGCCGACGAGATGTCTACGTTTCGAATCACCGGCGACGACCAAGTCACTCAACTCGAGGCGTTGGATATGTGGCTCGGAGTTTCCCACCGATTATCAACACAGACCGTTACTTTGGAGGTTCGCAAGCTGCATCCGTTGGAGAGCATCATTGTTTGGCAAGCCAAGGACGAGCCAGATGGTCATCTGGTATTGACCCCGTGGCAAGCCTCCACCTCGAACTAATGCAAGGTTGACATTGCGCGTCCCCTGAGCCGCATTTTTGAGTAGATCGCTCTCGATGGGTCAAATTGGTCAAACCCGGAGAGTGGATCAGAAACGAGACGAATACCTATTGAGGGTATCTCGACAAGCCACTCACTCTTAAATCATTGCAGCCACGGACTGTTCTCCTCCTTCGTATACAACCTGCGCGAATCTCTCTCCCCTAATATTGGCGAAGTGTCCGTTACTGCCCTGGATGGAAGACTGCGGTGGCACAATGCCACGATATTGAGGATCGTGACAAGGTTTGAGGAATTAGATGTGGGAACCTTGGCTGACGCATTAATACGCCTGCTTCCTACCCTACGCAAGCGACTGAGGCCACCGGAGTGAGAACTCTTGATCCCTTTCCTTCTATCCCTCTCCGCCGAATATCGACAAGGAAACAAGCGGGAGAAGGCCGAGCGCATCCCACACGTCGCATGTGCCAAATACTGGCGATCAGAACGGCTAGAAGCTCGAGAGCTTGTCGATATACCACGGAAGCAACGCATCAGCTTCGATAGCGGGCCTGATCGCTCTTGGTGAACACTACCGTTGGGCCCTCGTACTATCGAGCGCAGACAGAAGGCTGTTTGCGTACCAGGGTGTTGCCAAGGTGCTGCCCATATTTGGGCCTGGGGTTGGTGACGTTCAAAGAATCCTTAAAAGGTACATAGGTATCACATCTCTCGCGGCTCTGAAGAATGACGAGGTCACTTCAGTTCTATGTTTCAGACTCCTGGCTCTCCCACGGAGATGGAGCCCGTTTTTACGGGAGTGGATCGAATAATCAGACCGGCTGACGGATGATCCAGAATATGTCGAAAATGAAGACTTCTGACGTACTGCCGATGAGAATTCTATTGAGGGGGTTGACGAGTGCGATGGTGGCCAAGACAGTGGTGTTGAGCAAGAGTCCATAGAGCAATCTATCCCTCGTGGGCCAGTAGGCGCGGAGCTACCAAGCGGACCTCGGTATGAATCTCATAAGCCAAGCCCATCTGGTGGGTTAGCTTCGGAGCGGGACGGGGTGCCGCTTACGTCAGGGACCGCGAGGTCGGTCGATGGGTCACGCACAGATATGCTCAATCTCTTACGTGTTATGGCCCGGGAAGAATTTCTGGAAGATCTGTGGTCCTCAAGTATTGCTTATGCAACTACAATGGGACGGGTTGAGGTTGTTGCTGTTCTTCTCGAACTGAAGGACAACCCGAACCACGCGACAAAGTCAGGAAGCACGGCGCTGCATTACGCTGCGGGCAAGGGAACTACGCAATGGCCAAGATCCTCCGTACCATGGGGCACTTCCAAAAGAGCGCGACAAAGTTGGGCGTACTCCTCTTTTGCTGGCTACCACGGTGCTTGCAGAAGACATTGTGTCCTTGCTTCTGAGCTCGGGAATCTCTCCGTCAATGCAGGCCAAGGACCAGAAAACCCCACATATGTCGCCTCAAGACTTGGAAATGTCGCCATGGTTCAGAAGCTGGCCCAATCTGGAGCTTTGGAGAAGAGCAGCCTAGTCGATAAAGCCGGCCGTTCAGCGCTGTGATACGCTATCAAAAAGGGCTACACCAGAATCCTCAACATACTAATTGAATATACCGGGACGGGACTCGATTCTGCCGATCGCAGCGGGCTTACTCCGCTGGTAGTTGCCGGCTGGGGCGGACACGAAAATATCGTACGTATGATTTGCGGAAGGCTGCAACAGAGGGTCGATTCAAATGCCACACTGCTCTACCCCATCGCCATCGACGAACCATGCTATCCATCGCAATCGAAATAGACTTCAAACTAATCTTTGGGATGCTCCTCGCGGAGGCTAGACTTGATTTGCAAATTCGGCAGATACTCAAACACGGCGAGACAGAAGAGTCCACAGTAGGGGACGCACTTGAGAACATGGCCTCCCTAGCGAGTGCAATTGGCCTGACGATTGCGCACAACCGCGAAGGTATATTCGATTTAATCCTTGAGGGCGGTCGGCTCTGGTGGACTGACTTCGATCACCGTCTCGCCATTGCCGCCTCCTACGGTCGACTCTCGATGGCCCAAAAGCTCCTCAAAAGGTAGCATCGACCCAAATTCCGGGGGTCCACTCGCATATGGCGCCGCGAGGGGCCATGCCAATGTCGTGGCAGCGCTGCTGAAAGACCCAAGGGCAAACATAGCTCAGGGGGAGCCACTCAAAAGGCAATTTTGCGCCGTAGTAAGCCGGTTATTCAAGTTCTACTCGAAGACGGTCGATACCATCCGGAACACGACGACATAGACGCTGCCTTCTGCTCCCAGCACTTTGGCATTACGTGGCTACTACTTCAGAATGCCAAAGATCCAAGCATGGTCTTTCCTAGGTACGACAACGGCAATGCTCTCCGTGCCACTGCTCTCTACGGGAAGCCCGGCTTCGCTCAGGCGATGCTGGGACTTCAGAACGTCAACCCAAATATCCATGATGCAAAAGGGCAAACGCTACTCTCAATAGCGTTCTCGAAAGGCTCCTTAGACGTGGCTGCCGTTCTCCTCGGCGACACACGGCTAGACTTGAAGGACAACAACATTACCGGGTGCACATTCTCGCCCTTGAAGGATCTTCAGAAACTCTCCGAGAGGCACCATCCTTCACTTTGTGATGGCTTTTGAATACGACTTCGCACAAGCTGCATTGAAGCTGCTTCTCACCAACACCAGGTTAGATCCCAACGCAGTCGACAAAGCTGGCGGAACCCGACTGCCTTTCTACTAGAGGCAGATTGCTCCAGTGACCGGATATATGGCTCGCTCCAGCTTTTTTGGAAGAAGGCCGATATTCTGAACCTAGCTGTGGCCACGAGTCGTGGTCGGACAGCATTACACCTTGCTGCGGAATCGGGGCTCGGGCTTGACCAGCTTCTCACGATGGAAATTGCGGATCCGAATATCTGCGACTCGAAGGGCCAAACTCCGCCTCACGCTGCAGCCATCCGTGGAACGCACAGTGTAATTCATGCGCTGCTCCGAGATCGTACTGACGCCTCGATTGCCGACTGGACGGCAAGACGGCGTTTGACCTCGACATCAACACCCTCGGCAAAGCTGCCATGACCTTTGTGCAGGTGGGAGGTGCAATTAATGAATCAGCCAGGGTGGAACAACCGCTTCATATCGCTGCCAGGTACTGGAATGGCAAGCCGAAATACTACCTGAGGATGCTGCTTGAATCTGGTCGGATTGAGCCGAACCAACGAGACATTAAGGGCCGGACGGCTCTCTGGATCGCGGCAAGTAATGGGCGCGTGGAGGTTTTCAACACCTTGCTCGAGTGCCCATCCGTCGATCCCAACTTGGTACTCTTTCAAATGCAGATAACTGTTTTGCACCTTCTGTCAGAGCCTGTGGTGCGAACTTCCAGGGCCAAAAGATGCTGGCTAGGCTATTCGCAAATATAAATCTGGACCCGAATAGACCGAACAAGGACGGCCAGACGGCCTTGCATGCGCACATCGATGGTTACGCTCCGGGTGAGGTTCACCTAGGAACGGTGCCAGGGGGCTGCCGGCTCTCATGAAATATTTCCTTGCTCTTCGACTATTCAGCCCCAATACGCCAGACCCCGAGTGCCGCACAGCTCTCCACCTAGCCGCGGGCCTACACCTCGACAAGGAGCCAGCCCGGCGTGTCATCAGGAGCATAAATGCCTTACTGAAAGATAGCAGGCTCGATCTCACAAGACTAGACAACGAGAAACAGATGCCCAACCACGCAGCCGTGACAGCAGACTTTGCAGCGGCTGTGAAGCTACTCCTCGATGACGGGACGGTGGATCTCAACGCGCAGGACGACATGGGTGACACGGCACTCCACAGGGCCGTGGCGCTTGGCCCAAGGGGATCGTGCAGTTGCTGCTCTGCGACCCGAGGCTGAATCGGCGAGTTGTCAAGGGCAGCGGCGAGACGGCGCTGATAATTGCGCGGAGGATCGAGGTTGGTGTTGGGGAGTTGACATGGCTTATTCGAAGTGTTGGGCTGTCTGATCGGGTTGGTTCTGGGCCCGGGGAGGAATTGGACGGGAAGGTTTCGTCTAGTGAGTCGGTGGACTTGGAGTGGAGTCGTCAGGGGATGAGTCTGAATTATCTGCTTCGGAGTCGGAGTCGGCTTTAAAGGAATGTGAATAAGCTGATACGGTTGCCTCTGGGGTGGAAAGGACGATCATAGAGTACTTGACATGGGGCAGTTGTCAGCAGGAGGTCGTGGTTAACGAATAGGCTAGGGCGATTCGACACTTATCGATTTAAGACGGAAGGGACGAGATCTGATCGACTTGTGTCAGCAAGCCACGTCTGACTCAATGTGGAAGAGGCCCTGCTAAGCACGGTCGAGCATGACTTCGTCTTCTAGGGAAAATTCACATTTGTCGGCGAGTGCTACCTTCTTAGGAAGGGAAGACTCAGAGGTCGGTGGGAGGGTCTCGGGTCGTCTGAATAGTAGCTCATTATGAACTAGATAAAGTAGTCTTCTTCAGAGCCTGATCCCTCACTAAGAGGCGACTGGGCGTAAATATAGTCACTCATCTCGGCTCGTCCCTGTCCAGCGTAAAGGCGACCCCCTTGCGTTATACCCATTCTCGTATTGTCGAACCTGGCTTCTGATCACTGCGTCGAGAATCTCACAAGAAGCCCTAAATCATGAGAGATTTTTAATACTTGCCTAATCCTCATGCGAGGAGCTTCGCTAGATGTTCCGCCTCTTACAAGTCCCGAAATCGTAGTATTATTCGGGCGTTACTTAGGGAAGACATGTAAGAGGGCGGCGTTCTGCTACTCTAAGTTTATTTTCTGCCACCGGAGACGTCAATCCACAGCCCTACAATTAGCAAATGAGGACTAAGTTTCTGTTGCTTGCTATCCAGCAGAGGGAGACCAGGACAGTGCGGTTGGATAATAGTCGACTTGTCCCACAATACGACTTTTTGTGACGTGTTTGGATTGAAATAAATCGACGCGTGAAGATTTTGTTTAAGAAAAGGTATTAATTATTAAAATTAGTTAGTCTATTAGTTCTACAGCCGTGATCCACCCCAGATCCAGCCCAGCCTTCGTTCGGTGGCCAGCCCAAACCGTGATGATAGCGTCTCCTTGACCCAGCCGATCCCTAAGGCGTGGCTCGTTTACACGGCGGTTTCGGGGTAGTAGTCTGGTGACTACTGGCTATCAACTCGAAGGCGCTACCTGTTCCTCATTAGCCGGCGCTGCCGCTTTCTCCGGATCGGCGGGAGCTGGGGGGCGGGGTGGTAATGATGGAGGTTGTTCAGCTTCGGTCACGACCTGAGCCGCCGCTGCTTCCTCCGGATCAACGGGGGCTGGGGGCTGGGGCGGTATTGCTGGAGGCGGTTCCGTTTCGGCCACTATCTGTGCCGTTGCTGCCTCCGGATCAGCGGGCGCTGCGGGGCGGGGCGGTAATGCTGGCGGCTGTTCAGCCCCGGTCACGGCCTGAGCCTTCTCGTCGTCCACGGCGGTATCAGCAGACTGTTGCCTGCGACGGGCACAAGCTAGCATGCCCGAAAAGATTCCCAGTCCCACGACGCTGCTCCCAACGATACAACCAATCATTACGCCGACTAGTGCGCCGCCCGACAAACCATCATATGGTGTACCGGAGCGGTAGCGGCCCCTAGAACCCGAGCCGTCGGAGTCATCGGAGCAGTAATCATATTGGTTATTGCACGCCCCAGTCGACTCGGGGATATCAGCTCCATAGCTGGGAAATGGTACCACATCATCCCGGTCGGCGCCAAACTTGGCCCTCGCGAGCGCCATCTCCCTGTTTGCGAGATCGAACACAGCATAGGTCCGCTTCAGCATAGGGGCGCCTAAGCTCCACGCCCAACGCTCATCAAATAGATATGACCGAATGGAAGAAGTGTTCTGCACGCCGAAGGTGCACCACCTCGTCCCTGTCTCTGTATCCTGGTTCCATGTACCGGGAACGACTCCATCCCCGTCCAGTACGAGATCACTGACCGGCACGTCAATAACCGGTCCGTCGGCACCGTACAGGCGGAGCGCCAGACGCGCTGTCGAGTTCAAGGCTGCGCTGCAGGGAATAGTGGCAACCCCGAAGTCCTCGTCGTACGTGATGCCGACCAAATCCCAAATCGGCTGCGCGAGAAAATGCGGTAGGATCGTGATAGCGAAGTTCGGATCGATCGCGACGATAACTTCTTCCACGGCGGTTTGGTTCTGAACCAAAGGCTGCATGGCACCGCCCGCTGTGCGACTAACGTTCACGGAAGCGAGGTTCACGTTAAAAGTCCGAGGAGAGAAGTAGACCCCGTCGGGAAATGTCGCCGTGTCGACGGGAAACCGCACGAGGGGCGGCTCGAAGGCGGCCTTGTCGACCGCGCCGAAGAGCACGTTGCCGGACTCGGCGGACTGGTCGTCGAGCCACAGGCTGTAGGCCGTCGAGTTGACCAGCCCCTCGGCCAGCATGCGGTCCGGGAAGTTCGGCACGCCCGAGGAGCTGCGATTGAACCCCAGGGCCAGTATGCCCAGCCGGGTGTTGGTCTCGTGCGCGAGGCCCATGGTCAGGTTTGGGACCGCGGCGCCGCCCACCCACAGCGTCTCGCGGATGCGGTCGCCGTACGCAGCCTGGCCGTCCATGTACTTCAGGCCGAAGCTGCCCTCGCCGGGGCGCACGAACGTCGACGAATTTTCCGGCCAGAAGGCGCCGTAGTCCTCGTAGAACAAGTCATTCGCATCGGGGACCCAGGACTCGTCGGCGGAGAGCGTCAGCGCGAGCGAGAGGTTCTGCGGCGGCGTGCCGACCGACGCGTTGACTACGTAGGTGGATTCCGCCCCGTACAACCCGACGGCTGGGAGCGTCCGACGCTGAGCGGATCCGTCGGCGGTGGCGGCGCCATGCTGGCGCGAAAACGGCAGGCGGATCTGGGCCGATGCTGTGGCGGCCAGGGCCGCTGCTAGGAAAGGGGCGGACGTCTTCATCATCGGGGTAGAAGTCGGGCTGAAAGAGTGGCTGCGACTTATAGATAGTCGCGTTGGAGACACACGAGGCAGACGATCGACACCAAGATCTTGCAGGAAGTAGAATTGAGATCAGGCCACGATATGGCACGAAACTTCAAGACAGGGGACGATGCTTGGCAAAGAGGAGCGACGTTAGGCTTGATCGAGGCTAGGCAGCGGCATAGCACCACCTTGCAATATTGAGGTTTCATCACAGAAGGATCCGAATGCTTGTCATCACGCTCAATTGGGTATAAAATGCTTAGACACGGAGAACCAAAGAGGCCAGCATAATGTCAATGCCAGTCCACCTGAGTGCACATTTAAGTTAGTTTTCGGATTCAAAGGCATTGAAATAGCATTTCACTAAGCGACGTGTTAGTAGCATTTCTTCCGGTTGTGCATGCTCAGTTATTTGAGTTACGGTTATCAGCTGGTTCTTCGACCCACCGGCTTCCTGTGTCTCCTCGACCAGTATGGTCAGTCCAGTCGAGTTCGTTAAAAGGCGAATTCGACGTAGGACGTGTAAGATGCGGTTGGATTCGCATATCAAAGATATGTTGGATTCTTCCTTTGAATAGCACGAACTCCCCGCCTCCAATGTGAAAGACCTGCTCTCACAATCTCTCGGAGATCTCTAAGCCCTCTTTTCCTGATAATATAAATAAAGACACGATCTGCCCAGGCCTGGGGAATCGTGGAGAGACTCTGCCAGTCTAAGTCTCCCTAATCCTGATATCGGAGAAGTCAGCCGGGTCCAAGACCGGCTCCCACTCCCCAAACGAATAGATGCCAAACATGGCGCCGCAGAACGCGCTGCCGACCGGGGGCATGACAGTCAGCATCTGCGCCGCGACATCGAAGCTCCGCTCCTCGCCGCCGAACGCCACCTTGAGCCTGTAGCTCGCGGGGTACGCCTCCACGCTCAGGGCTGCCGTATCGGCGGCGACCGCGGCCGCCGCCTCTTGGGATGACACCTGCCTGTCATCAGCGACATCACTCACTAACATATCGGGAGTTCTGCATCTTGAATGAATGAATAAAGCAAGTGAGTAAATACCATGAAATCGCCGGCCTTGCCGGTCGGCTCTCGGAAAACGACCGTCTTGTGGCGGTGCTCGCTGTTGTCGTCCGCCGCTACCAGCCGGATGCCGATGGAGGCGAACGAGTACTGGTTCCACCAGAGCACAATACCAGCCTCGTAGCCGGGCTTCCTGGGGTGGAACTGCAGCTTCGCGCTGAAAGTCTCGGTGTACGACGACTGCTTCCTCAAGAGCATCGCCGGCGCCTCGGGGCTCCAGAGGTTGTAGCAGTTCCCGTATAGGCGGAGATGGCCCGGCCGTTCTATGAGGGTGTAACTTTGCTTCAAGGGGGTGTCTGGGAGACATGTCAGTGCTGTCCCAAGCGAGGGAGAGATTTGAAAGAGAGGATCCAAGGTTGAGAATGTAGGTGAACATACTCTTCTGGTACCAGCCCAGCTCTAGTTCCGGTTTGTCCAGTGCGGCCTGCCATGTGACGTCCCCGGATTTCCTCTGTGCTAGGAGCTGCTTCACAGAGGTCCGCCCCAGAGTGCGTAGCGTGACGTTCTTTCCATCGTTGAACACCGGCCAATCATTGACCCAGTCCACCTTCACGAGGAAAGTCTCGCGTCCTGTTCTTGTTAATCTTCAATACACACAGGTCGGACATAGACGTCACGCTCTAACCTAGTTGCGGCTCCAGATACTTCCCGTCCACCTTCACTGGTCGCACACCGAGGAACACTGACCACCACCTGCCCTTCCCGTCCTCGAAGATATCCGCGTGGCCCGTCCGTTGGACCTCCTCGTCGGGCCCATTATACCAGAGGGGCTTGCCCTGCGATTCCCACTGCGACATATCGGAGTCAGTCGTCCTTCGTCGCCCATATTAATCAAACGACGACAGCACCGGCTGCATATCGCCAGAAGTTAAATCCACCAACCCTTTACATAGCCACACGAGCAACAGCATAAGAACAGAAATTCCACTCACAGGTCCATAAGGCCCCTCGGTACTGCGGAACACCCACTCCTGGTGGCCGGCCTCGGTGCCGCCTTCGGCCGTAAATAAATAATAATAACGGCCGCGGCGCAGAATGTGTGAACCCTCGGCAACGCCGTGGGGCGAGGCTCGGATGACGCGGGGCGGCGTCAGCGTGCGGCCCGTCGCGAGATCGATTTCAGAAACGTGGATGGCGAAGTCCTTGAGCTTCGAGTCGGCGGGACGGTCCGAGAGCCGCGCCGTCGTGCTCAGGTACACCTTGCCGTCATTGTCCCAGAAGACCTAGACCGCCGTGGCACACGTGTAAGTATTGTACGGTAATAGCAAGTTCTAGGCAGTGAGGGGTGAACATGGGGAGGAAACATGGACGGACGGAAACGTACGTACGTCTTGGTCGAAGCCCGGGTTGTCGAAGTACACGGGGTCGGACCACGCGTTTTCGTCCCAGATGTTGTCCGTGTAGACGTAGAAGCCACGCGGGAAGATGCGCTCCTTTTTATGAGTTTCCAATCAGCCGCCCGTCTGTTTTCATACCAGGTGCACGCCATGTCATGTCATGTCATTTCTACACATGAGGACCGGCTCAGCTCAGCGCAGCGATATGGTGTCCTCGTCGAACCTACATCAGTAGTGGGACGGTACCTCTGGTAGAGGCCGTTGGCGAGGTACCAGCGCTTCTCCCGCGGCCGGTAGCGCAGGGTGCTGGCCCAGCTGCCGGCGCCGGGCTCGACAGTCCGCATCTCGATCTGGCTCCGGCGCGTGAGCGCATGGCCGATGAGCCGCCAGTTGACCAGGTCCGTCGACGCGTAGATGGCGCAACCGGGAAAGTACTCGAATGTCGACGTGCTGAGGAAGTATGTCGTCGGCGCCGTCTCCGTGGCCGGCACCACGCACACTGTTGGGTCCGGGTTGAAGCCCGGGATCACGGGGTTCTGAAAGGTGAGGGCTTCTTCCTCGGCCATGGTGGGACGTGCTTCTCAGATGGAATTTATAGGGAGTGAGAAAGAAGCGGTTGGAAAAAAGATGCCGATATATCAATCCAGCAATGTATGAGAAAAATATACTACATCGTGGACATCCCGCTCTTCTTAACGACTACGTAGGCGCCACGGGTATGAGTTCTCGGCCGACCGTCGCCGCAAAGTGGGTGCAGGGGCGGAGCACCCGGGAGCTCATCAGAATCGCTAGCTCATCGAACTGGCGCTTCGGGGGGGAGATTTCCCATCAATCACCGACCGAGGAACCACCAGCTAAGAGTGACGATGCCTTCTACAGATCTCAGGAGCGCAATAGAAATCGAAGGTCATCCTCTAAACGGCACACTCAGTATGTCAGCCTTTGAGGGCATCATGAATTGGTTATTTTCAAATTCGAATTCCCTCAAGCTGGAGTCGCGATGACTAATGCGAGCCCGTGGGCTGTGAACTCCGTGAATTCTTCGTGCGTTTCCGCTCATTTCTCTCCGCTATCCGACTGGGCCATACCAGTGCCGTCGTATCCTGGAGAAATATTCTCTCAAGTCCTGATTCTCATAAGCTGTAGACGGCTACTTTACTGGGTCGCCCTAGAAGGCCTGCTGGGCCGTCAGTTGGGTCTGACAGCTTGGGCAGCATTTACTGACGCAGCATCTCAATCACCGTCTAAGTATGTCGAATATGAGTACCCTCCGCCACAATATCTACGCATTACGGACGGCCCGTGGACGACTTATGAGATTCGGGAAGTTGTAGCTTCATTTGAACGTCGATCTCGCCAAATCCATCTAGACCCCCGGAATGGGTTTCTTTCCGTTCGAGAACCTATCGGCTCTTAAGCTGGCTGACGAACTCTTCCACTTCCATCCTGACGATGTATCTCCCGGGGATGACGATTAGTCCGAGGTATCGCGAAGTCATGTTCATCTTTACCGTATCGTCCCCGGAGTGAGCTGCCGCTTCCCCAACCTTATCTATCGATGGTGGACGATACTCGTGCGTCATGGCGAGGATGACGTTGCTGTTCTGCAAATGGTTCCCGAGTCAGCCTCACCAGATGCAGAATATAGCAGTAACGTAGAGAGTAGGTCATCTAGACGAACAGGGTCGGTGCATTTGAATGTTCCTACAAAGATGCGCGAGTCTGTAGTGTGAACTCGCAGCGTCTTGTTGATCAAGCTGTGGAGGAAGGCCTCTGCCTCGGCCTTTTCTTGAGCGGGACCCATGTTTTAAATATACACGTATGGTCGATTGCATCAGTTCAATGAGATATACCGTTGATGCGAATAGTAATCATGACCATGGTTAAATCGCCTACATCCATATTGTAGTAGGAGGGAAAGCTTCGTGGTGTGACGGGGTGTGTCGCTATCTTCCGCTAACAAGAAAGTTCACTATTGGCAGTATGTAGCAATTGGTGGGGATTTAGCAGCTTATCGATAGCTGTAATCGCTTAAGCATTAGCGCTAGGTATCTAGGTGACCCCTGGAGCTCTGTAATAAACGTGAGTCCCAGCGCGCCCGGCACCTAAGTTAGCGCCGAGTCATCGTCACCGTCAGCGGGAATGACAGACATTCTAGGCAGAATTTCCCTTGTGGCATGTCTCTCTCACATTCCCTTCATCAAGGGAGATGCCGTATGTTGACCTTCGTCTCCCATTTTACTCCAAGAATAGACTGCGAACTTGATCTCAAAACCAGAGGGCCTTTTTGGCTCATTTAATCATGACCGGCGGATAAGGCCCTACCTTAAGCGCTTCATAGCGAATCATAGTTACTTAGTATATATCTATCCTAATACTCTGATCTTCGGGTGCCTTTGTCATCATGGGTGTGAACGGCCTCTGGACCGTCATCCAGCCGTGCGCGCGACCCACGAACCTCGCCACCCTCAACCGCAAGCGCCTGGCCGTCGACGCCTCCATCTGGATCTACCAGTTCCTGAAGGCCGTGCGCGACAAGGAGGGCAACGCGCTGCGCAACTCGCACGTCGTCGGCTTCTTCCGCCGCATCTGCAAGCTGCTGTGGTTTGGCATCCAGCCGGTGTTCGTGTTCGACGGCGGCGCCCCCGCCCTGAAGCGCCAGACCATCACCAAGCGGAAGCGCAGGAGGGAGGGCCGCCGCGAGGATGCCGTCCGCACCGCCGGCAAGCTGCTCGCCGTGCAGATGCACCGCATCGCCGAGGAGGAGGGCGAGAAGAGGCGTCGGAGGCTCGGGCTCGAGCAGCAAGGCGTGGGGCGTGCCGTCGAGAAGGACAACGACGCGCTCGAGGAGCTACCAGATGCTGATAAGTTGGTATACGTCGACGAGCTGGGCATGGACCAGAAGGAACGGCAGAAGAGTAGGCGCTTCTTCAAGCAAGATGCCTATCATCTGCCAGAGCTCGACGGCAGTATCGAGAGCATGGGTCGACCAGAAGACCCGCGGATAATGAGCGTGGAGGAGTTAGAGGAGTATGCCCGCCAGTTCAACAGCGGCGAGGACATCAATCTCTACGACTTCAGCAAGATAGATTTCGAGGGCGAGTTCTTCAAGAGCCTACCGCCCGCCGACCGTTACAATATCCTCAACGCCGCCCGGTTGCGGAGTCGCCTGAGGATGGGTCTAAGCAAAGAGCAGCTGGACACCATGTTTCCCAATAGAATGGATTTCTCACGCTTTCAGATCGAAAGGGTCAGGGAGAGAAATCACCTGACTCAGCGCCTGATGAAAGAAGCAGGCATGACTGGTACTGATCTTACGTTGGGTGTGAATGGTCGAATCGCGGGCGAAAAAGATCGCGAGTACATCCTCGTGAAAAATGATGGTGCCGAAGGTGGTTGGGCACTGGGGGTCGTGAGTAAAGAGAAGGATCGGGGCGAGATCCACAAACCCATCGACGTCGATGCACTCGACTTTCAATATCAGGCCAAGGAAGAGGACGATGAATGGGAAGACGACGACTTCGAAGATGTCCCCATCGAGGGGTTGAACCGTCTGCCGAAAGCCGCCAACCATGCTTCCCAGGGACCTATCGTACAAGTTGGCGGCGAAGGCGTTGCTGTGGCGAATGAGGATGAAGACGCCCTCTTCGTCGCAGAAAACCCTTCGAAAGCCATTGATGGCCTCTTCGAACCGAACGATACGGATCAGCGGTTGCTATATGACGAAGAAGAGGACATCAGCCGGGCCATTGCCCTGTCGCTGAAGAATCAACATGGAGTATCCTCTCCGGGTCCAGGAGACGAAGACGAGGCGGAGTTTGAGGACGTTCAAGCTCCAGAATGGACTCAGAAAGCTGCTGTTGAGCAATCAAAGCCCATCGCCTCCACCAGTGGCAGCATGATCGCACACATCGTCAACAACAGAGCAAATGCTTCTGTACCGAAGCGGAAAGCAAGTGACGCGGATAGCGATAGCGAAGATGACTTGCGAGCTGCTTTGTCTAGGGCAAGAAAGAAGAAGAAAGCTTCGGTACCAAAGCCACAAGCAGCTCCGCTAGTTTCCAATGTCAGAAATTCGTTCGGCGGGCCGTTGCCGTTTGAAAAACTGGATTGGAAGTCTAGCATCTTCGCCAAGAAACCTGAGAAGCGGGAAGACAGGCCGTCTGTCGTTGAGGACCCTAACCTAGAGCCACAGTCTGAGGACGAACTTGCTGGCGGTTTCGAGCGTGAAGCGGATGCTGACGAAGGTCCCCGGCCGCTGCCTCCTTGGATGATGCAGGAAGATGCCGACATCCGCGAAACCATGAAAGCACAGCAAGAAAACGAAAGGGAAATAAACGAAGCGGACCGAGAGGCAGCTCTGGAGGAGGAGAGACGCTTTCGCAAAGAAGCGATCATCGAAATCCAGTCTTCTGACGATGACAGCGATATTGAATTCGTAGATGCACCTCCTCCACCACCACTTGGAAAGAAGCCGACTCCCACAGAAGAGACTCCAGATGTGCGCTTATCTCCGGCCGCCTTGACAAGGGTCAGCCCTCCTATCCCGGATGATGAAGATCAGGTTGAGGATACACGGCACGCCGATTCAGTGCAGGAACAGATCGCTACAGAAGCACAGGCACTTGATGATGCGACCAAGACACCTCAAGCCACTTCCAAGTCGTCTTCACCCGAACCGGAATTCGAGGAAGTTGAAGTAATGCAACCACCAGAGGAGAAACCTACCGACGAGACCGTGGCCCGCACGCCCTCTCCGGAGTCCGTATTTGAACCAGTGCCAGAACCCGTCCAACAACGTAACGTTCCCGAGGCATCAGTGGTAGACGCGAATGACGAAATATTTGGCGCTGACGATGTGGACGACGAATTCAGCGACCCCGAAGAAGAAGAGTTGCTTGCTCAGATGGCAGAAGAAGCGGAAGAGCATGCACGGTTTGCTAGTCAGCTAAACAACAAGTCCGAAAAGGAGAACCAGGAAGCCTACGAAAGGGAACTGAAGGCGCTACGTACACAGCAGAAAAAGGACAGAAGAGACGCCGACGAGGTCACGCAGATCATGATCACGGAGTGCCAGGCGCTCCTGCGTTTCTTCGGCATCCCCTACATCACGGCGCCGATGGAGGCCGAGGCGCAGTGCGCCGAGCTCGTGCGGCTCGGCCTCGTCGACGGCATCGTCACCGACGACTCGGACATCTTCCTGTTCGGCGGCACGCGCGTGTACAAGAACATGTTCAACAGCAACAGGTTCGTCGAGTGCTACCTGGCCACGGACCTCGAGAAGGAGCTCTCGCTGTCACGCGAGCAGCTCATCGCGCTCGCCCAGCTGCTAGGCTCCGACTACGCCGAGGGCCTGCCCGGCGTGGGTCCTGTCACCGCCGTCGAGATCCTCTCCGAGTTCCCGGGAGGCACTGAAGGGCTCGAGCGGTTCCGCGACTGGTGGCGGGACGTGCAAGTAGGCGGGCGCGCTCCCGAAGCCGACCGCGCCTCGCCGTTCCGCCGCAAGTTCCGCCGCTCCATGGGGGCGCGCCTGTTCCTGCCTACGGGCTTCCCGAGCCCCGCCGTCTCCGAGGCCTACCTGAAGCCGGAAGTCGACGCGAGCCCCGAGCCCTTCCGCTGGGGCGTCCCAGACGTCGAGGGTCTCAGGGACTTCCTCATGCGCACCGTCGGCTGGTCCCGCGAGCGCACCGACGAGGTCCTCGTCCCCGTCGTCCGCGACATGAACCGCCGCGACGCCGAGGGCACCCAGACCAACATCACGCGCTACTTCGAGGGCGGCGGCGGCGTCGGCGCGAGGCTGCCCCAGCCGCAGCAGCAGAACGGGTATCAGCACGGGCGTGGGGCCGGGGCCGGGGAGGCGTTCGCGCCCCGGAAGAGGGTCCAGAGCAGCAAGCGCATGACCGAGGCGGTCAACAGGCTGCGTGCCAAGAAGGCTGCTACTGCTGCGGGTGCCGGTGGTGACGATGATGATGCGGATGGGGACTTTGTAGATGATACTACTCTGGAGGGGCAAGGCGACGACGGCGTTCGGGAAACGGGACGGCAAGGCGGGAAGGGTAAAGGCAAGGACAAGGGGAAGGGGAAGGCAAAAGGTAGAGGAACGGGGGTTAAGGCGTCTTCGTAGGGCTGAGTTTATTGTTTGTGTGTATATATATCGCTAGTAATGGCACTCTGATGCCCGTAACTGGAATCGAAAAGTCTTCCTTGAAAAATGTTCCACACGCTTATATGTCCACCATAGTCAATCACCAGCCCGATCTATGCACGTCAGGGCAAAGAGCATCTATCTCATCCGACGTAGAAAGTAAAAAAGAAAGTTAGCGTGCCCAGGAATCAACCCTGCTTTCCTCCAGGCCAAGAACTGTCCTGTGCAGAAACGAGTCTATACACCTCCCCCTCAGTTCCTTTGATCGTGCTTTTTTGACGGAGAGCATTCCGACGTACATACCAACAACACCTTCGCGCCATCTTTGTCAATCGAGAATTTCGTGCACTAGGAGGAATACTATACCCTCGGTGTCTAGATACCTACCCCGCTTCCACGGTAGGGCAAACCCGCATCGGACAGAGCAAAAACCACCCATCCCCCTATCTGTCATCGCGACGGAGATAGATGGGATGTCTGTGATTGCATGCAGCACCCCCGCCGTGCTGGGCCCTACCACCTACATACCTACCCCGGCGATACGATACCTCATGGGATGTAAGGCGGACAGCGAATTAGGCTTACCGCCACCAACCGGGTAGTGTAGGAGCAACCATGGCCGTCAAAATATCATCGAACGATACGGGCACAATGGCGGCCGCGACATTAACGGCAGAAAGGGGTTTCCCCACGCCGGGACCTCATTCTAACTTATTACGGGCCCCCTACCCCTTATCAGCAGTGAACTAATGTCTTGGGAAGACTCGCGAGGCCGAGATGGACAGACGTTGTTAAGGATAATATTCGTGGTATTCTTCGTGACCTATGCCATCCATCATCGTCCCATGTGCACCTCCGAGGTAGTGGTCATTTAGGTCGTTCCCCCACCACCGCCTACCTAATTGTGTCAGCACCGCACATACTCATTTTGCAAAGCGTGTGTGGTACGGACGACACGCACGCGTCCTCGCGCGCTCGAGGGTGGGACGCCACTGGCCCCGAGATGCCTGCCCAATGAGAGTGAAATCATATAACGCCCTGAATGCCAACGCGGGTATGTATGGTCGCCAATGTGCCCTAGACACTGCTTGTGAGGCCCCTGAAATCTATAACATCGGTAACGAAAGTCCGCCCAAAAAACCGGTGGCGCCGCGGCGCGTCCTGGAAAAGGGATATAAAAGTTGTTCATTTCCTCCGTTCCCTTCGATCGTGATCTCTATATGTATCCCCGACCACATCGTGGAGCCCCCAGAACGCCTTCGACAAAAAAGTCATCAACTAAACCAACGAAAGGTGACGCCAACGCGCAGAGCCGAGGGTGTATGTACGAGCTTGCAGGTGACCAGAAAAGTGATTATGTATAGGTTGCTTAAGCCGCCATGGGCTCGACGTACGGTGAGAACATGTCCACCAGCTGTTCGATCCTGGGCATTAGATCCGGCATGCGGAACGGTTTTGAAATTACGTCGTCCTAGGCAGTCAGTTAGCATCGGAAGTATATCAAAAGGGCATTTCAAGTTCGACCTACAACTCCCGCAGCCTTTGCATCTTCAATCTGCTCGGGCCTCGCATACGCCGTGACGGCGATGATCGGAATATGACCGACGATGGTCCCGTCTCGTTCAAGCTCCCGGATCTTACGAGCACACGTCATGCCATCCATGACGGGCATCTCGAGGTCCATGAGGATGACCGATATGTCGTCGCCTGACATCTCGTTGCCCGACCAAAAGCGAGAATCCTTCAGGACGTCTAATGCCTCGCCTCCGTGATTTGCGACCTTGGTATTGTTTCCGACGTTGCGAAGTTGTCTCTGCAGCACTTTCTGATTCACCAGGTTGTCTTCGACAATGAGCACGTCGAACAGGCGTTGACCATCGGCATACCGTGGTTTGAGCGCCGGCATCGGCTGACTCGGTCGACTTGCATCGTTCGGTTTCGGTTGTTTGTTCTCGATCGTCGTCGAGGAGCCTGGTGCCCGTGCCAGTGGCGGCGCGGTCGGCAGCGTGCGGGCGTTGGGAGACGGAGCAGTCGTCTTGCGACTCTGTATGTAGAAGGAGAATGTGCTGCCAACGCCCTTCTGTGACGTGACACCGATCTGCCCGCCCTGCAGTTCCGTTAAGATCCTAGAAATGAAGAGGCCTAGGCCCGAGCCACCGTACTGGACATGCGTTCGAGGAGTTGCTTGCGAGAAGCGTTGGAATAGCAGCTTCCTCTCATGCTCATCCAGGCCTCTCCCGGTGTCCTGGACGGAGAAGTGAAGGTTGATCTTCTCTCCATCGCCCCAGTCAGGTTGGTCCGTCAGGTCGCCTTTATCAGAACGATCCTTCGGGAAGTAAACGGTGCCCGCCTCGGTGACTTCTTTTATGTCCCGGGAAGCGTCCAATATGACAGTGATCGACCGCTGGGGTCGCGTCTGTGTGAATTTGATAGCGTTGGTCATTAGGTTGATTAGGACTTGTAGCAGTCGCGAAGGATCAAGTTTGGCCCAGTCAACCCCAATGTCGAAATAGCGGTTCTTCACGTTGAACTTCATTTGGATATCGTGTGTATTCAATTCACTTTCGAACATCTTGAGGACGCGCTGTACCACGGCCAACGGCTGAACAGAGACGGGGGTCACCAGGAGCAGGTTCGAGTCTAGTTTCGACAGCGTAAGGACATCGTCTACGATCCGCTTCTGATGACTGGCACAGAGCGTAATGGTGTTAGCCGCCTCCAAGCTCGAGTCGAGGACGAGTGTCAAGCACTCGCTCTGGTTCTGGGCTTCGGGCGACGCCTTATATTTCGTAAGAGTGCCCGCTATCTCATCCGCACACTGGAGAATGGCGCTGAGCGGATTGCGCATCTCGTGGCTCGTGATGTCGATGAAGTTTTCTTGCTGGCGCTTTAGTTCAACGGCTTCCTCCCGGCGGTGCATTTGAATCTGCTCAGCCAGTTTCTGCTGCGATATATCAGTTAAACATCCAAATATGCCCTTGATACTCCCGGCGGCGCTCCTCTCGGGATAAGCACTCATCAGCACCCACGTGTCGATAGTGTGTTCCCCGAAGTCTCGCGAGCATTTGAACCTAAATTCGTGCGTGATGGCGACTTTGTCCCGGATTAACTTTTGCCAGACATTCTCAAGAGCGGGCCGGTCCTCCGCCTTGACACTTTCCATCCAAGTATTGACGCTATCCTCCGACCGGGAGTGTCTGGTTATCTCCCACCACATATCGTTGCAGTACGTGATGAAGCCTTCGTGATTAGCAATAAACATCCCCACCGGCGCGAACTCGGCCATCCTCGTGAACTTGAGTTCGCTTTCTTCAACCTCCAGAGTCCGTTCATGTAATGCCGCCGTTAGCTTCTGGCGGTCTAGTGCCGCTAATCGAGCTGCCTTCTGCCCTCGCTGGATCTCCTCTTCGAAAAGCACTACCGACGCCAACGAGGTTGCTAGTTGTCTTGACAGCAGGTTGATGAAGAGCTTGTAGTCATCGTCGAACGGTCTCTTGGGATTCACGCCCATCACCACAAAACCCACCACGTTCTCACCGCCGGTGGTTGGATGTATCGGAAATATGACGATCGACCGGCAGGGCTGGTCGTTAGTTCCTCTCCACTCAAAACCATCCATCAGATCAGTTGGCATGGTCCCATCCTCCGTCGACAGTCTGACAGGAGCCCCTGCCCGGGACATCGACTCTCGCATATAGGGGGCAAAGCCGTCGTTGCTCGTCTTCAGGTCCAACGAGCTGACCAAGCAGCGATGCCCCTGAGGTACACCTAGGGAGGCTTCCAGAGCCAGCTGCGGCGGATTTGCCAAACTTCCCGAATGAATAGAGGACACGTCACTCTCCGCGTCCTCGACGACGGAATAAATCAAATTGAAAGGCACATCCTCCTCATTGAACTCTAAACCCTTGTTTACCTGCTTCCAAAAGCTCTTGACATCGCGCGCGAGTGCTGTTTTCTCCCCGACCTCACGGAGAGTGAGCATGCGCCGCTCCGCAACCTTCCTCCGCGTGTTCTCGAAGCAAGGATTATATAAGCCAACAACGGACCCATCGTCGCCCACGAGCGGCACGATAGACCAGGAGAAGTACGTCTCTTCCGGAAACCCGCTGCGGTTTATCACGATGCGGTCGTCGTTCTTCATAGTAGCTTGGCCCGACTGCCAGGCGCATTCGAAGACATCCTCGACTTCCGGCCATATCTCGCTCCAGCCCATCCTGTAGCTCTGACCCATGAGCGCCGGATGTTTCTGTCCAGTCAAGGCAGTGTATGCCTCGTTGTATATGGTCGTACATTCCCGGCCCCAATACAAGGCTGCCGGGTGGGGGCTACCCATGACCATATTAGACATCGCACGCAGTTCGGACGGCCAGAAGTCGATAGGCCCAAGGGGTGTAGATGCCCAGTCGACCGAACGAGCAAAGCGTATGTGCTCGGGCAAGTCCGGGGTGATCGGGATCCGGGTCCAGTCAAAGGAAGCTTGTTCGAACCCCACCGAGCATATCCCAGGGGCGAAAACACTGTTCCGATCTAGAAGCGCTTGTCCGTCGGCATCACTGCCAGCGTCCGGCATCACGTGGTCATCCGTTTCAACGGCATCGACGCCGCCGAAATAGTCCCGGTCGACGGTGTCGCTTGGCGTTTCCGGATGCGCGTTCGGCGAGAGTTCCCGAGCACGAGAATCAACGCTGGCTTCTCGCTCCAAAGGGGGTTCGGGAGACGTTCTCGCGACCGAAGTAGCCGAAGCGACCGAGGCGGCGCTCGTGTTTGCACTGACAAATCGAAATCGATCCCTGATAGTACAACAGGTCCAGTTGAACCCTCCGTAATGGAACGACGGTACGAAAGCATCAAACCCATCAGGATGCACACCCGAGTGTTTGACCCACATCTTGAAATTGTTGAACTCGTCTTTCGCATCGTTATCGCTTTGGAAGTCCCCGGATATGAGATGACGAATGGGAGCCGACACTTGTAGTGCTGGGTTCGCCCAGAGTATGGACAAGGAGTCGGGGGTATTGTTTGCCAAGTTCCGACCGTCGACTATAAACGTCGGTCTGTCGTCACGTTCCAGAAGCTCGAGAACACCGATATTCTGGAGGACGTGGAAGGGCGGGCCTTGCGCGTCGGGACTTCGAGCGGAGCTCACGGCGTCAATGGATGACCAACTCCCCGGAGTACTGGAGGACCTCGCAGGACTGGCCGAGCTGACCGTCCCACGCGGAAGTTTCAATGTAGTGACTTCGGTGCTATCCCGCAAGCGATTCAGCATGGTGCCGGCGGCCTCGAGACCGGAAAAGCTGGACGGGCGCGCCATAGTAGGTCTCTGCTTGTTGGAGAAGAACAGGGGCGAGGTCATGCCGTCGACAAGCTTCTGCGGCAGCGCGGGCCTGGTGAATGTGCTTAGGTCTATGTTGCGAGGTGGCGTAAGTCTAGTGCGCGGTCTCTTCTGTGGACGCTGGCCTCCCCCTCCAACACCGGCCTCGTCCTGCGAGTGCTTCCTTTCCTGTACCGAGGCTCGATAGTGGGAGTACTGCGCGGTGGCGGGATTCGTCGTCGCTGTCGTCGAACGCACCTCAGCCGGCGATTGGACCGTAGGGTCCCCAGTAACCGGAGGCGGACACACGCTCGGTACGGCGCTCAATCCATAACAACCGATCACCGCCGCGTACTCGTGTCGGGTCTGGCGAGCGGCTGCGTTGTCGTGACCAGCGAGGGCGTATGTTCGGACAGGGTCGCCGGGGGCGGGCTTCAGTCTGTCGTCGGAGAGCGGTATAGAGGGAGGGTCGTCCTGGTCGGTTTCCAAAGTCATGAAGCGACTCTAACCCAAAGCGAGGAAGAAAAGAAGACGAGGGTTGCCAGGTTAGGGCGTCGGACATCGGTAAGGTGTGCAGCCAATGGCAGCAGGACGGCGGTGCTGGTTAGATCGGGATGGCCGGCTTTACGACTCATGAAAGACGCGACTCTATTGAACCGGAAGAAGGTTTAATCTGGTGCTAAGCCTACAACGAAGTAGTCCTCGCCTAACCTTCGTGGCGGCTATCTATCGTTAGTGTGTGCTCGGGTACGGGGATCATGTACGGATGCGTGGGTGATATCGTAAAGGCGTGGTGACGGTACGGTGTGGTTGCGTGGATGGCTAGATGGCTGGGTATTGGTGGGGGTAGTAGTGATCGAGAGGAATTCTAGGGGTATAACTAATAAAGGGTTTCTATGCGGTCCGGCAGTCTGGTTGTATTGTTAGGGGGACTTTGAAGAGAAACCTTTCTTTTTCTTATTATTTTTTTTCTTATTTTTTTTTTTTTTAATTTCAGAAGAAAGATGGTCCCGAAGTTCTGAAAACCGGGATCCAATGTATACCCCGTAACGCATATACAGGCCCAGAATTAGCCCAGAATAAAGCTAATGTTGGTGATACCTCGACCACAAACAACCCTTGCCAGAGTGATGGAAAAAAAAAGTGGTTCGATGCGCCCCATTGTAACGCCTAACGTTCAAAACGTAACGCCAACGCCGTCTGCACGGCTGACGTCTAGCTAGGGCAATCGTCACTGAAGATCCGTCAGCCACCGTCCAAGATGTTGCAGGTTAGTAAGCTGTTATACACGTATATGTACATGTATATATATAGATATCCATATATCTATATATATGTTTATGTATATATAGGATACTCTGTACACGTATGTAGGCCACGAATGCTTTGCTTGACGGGTAAGATAACACCGAGGAGTTATTCGATCTAACCATTCCTCTCAAGATATGCAGACTCTTATTCCCGTCGGGAATAAGTGAAGTTATTACAACAAGATTCAGCAGCCAATTAACTTTCTGGTAGCTCTCGCTCATGGGCGATGGGAAACTAGAAAGCCCATTGCCGGCTTTAAAGACCCCCCAAAGACAACTCATACCCGGGGGGCATACATATGTATGCAACTACTAGCTCCCGTCAGCCTGTAGACCAGTATCAAATGCCTACGGTTTCGACGGCATTTGTCAGCCTCACATTCTTCCTACGCTATTTGCTTATATCTTGAAACGACTGGAGCCATTCCGTACGTTATGATTCGAGGCCAAGGAAGGAGACTCGAGAATGCCTCTGCCGATCCTTCCCCCCGAAGCGGCGCCTCATGGCAGCGAGGCCGGGTAGTTTTGTGAGCACTTTATTATTCCCACAGTAAAGCAGGGCAACCGAAGGGGGGGGGGTTGTTCTTGGGGTGCCCCGTAGGTTTGACGGCTAACATTAACCTCAAAAACAAATTCGCTGACATCTCATTTCTATTCCCCGGACCGATCTAGGCCCTCAGATCTGCGCCGCTAAGCCAGCATAAGCATGAGTCTCGGCCCTCTTGGTGGAGCCCGACCGCCACCAAGGTGGGGTTTAATTATGTACATACGTCGAACTGAGATGTACGTAATGCGGGATCCGGGGGAGATTTCGTCGGACCTTGGTCTTATTAGTCATTCCGAGAGTGCTCATCGTCCCACGTTTACCTACTAGGTACATACCTAGGCAAGTCACTCGACAAGAAATAGACGAAACCATACGCGGGGTTAAATAGCGATACCATAAAGACAGGTGCCAGCGTAAACGCTAAGCAGTTGGTTACTACCTGGATACATGGTTACCCAGGTCGGCTACTTTATGTACTTGACCTCGGTTTGATGCCTTGTAAATCAAGTTTGTTTCACCTTGTATTACTTATAGGAGACATGAAGATCTCTGGAATGTTGTGCAATTCCGGCGTCATATACGCGATTTGGAGAAATCACGAAAAATTAACGCCGGATTGTGTGAATGACAGAGCAGAACACCACGAGTTAGAAACACGAAGAGCATACTACAGCAGCGGGTATGCGCTGGCTGTGGAAAACGAAACATCGTGCGCTGCTGTGAGTTCTTCCTGTCTTCCGAAGTCTTTCCTTTATAAATACGATATCCCTTCACGAGATGTATGCTTGTGGAACAGTCGGTGTCCTTGATGCCCCTCGTCATCACGAATTGATGATATCCTTGCATTGCATCAATTCGCTTCCGCTAAAGACCCGTCGTTAGACTCCTCTAAAGCGCTCTAGGTTGTGTATCATCCAAGTTGGAACGGGAGACCAGGCGGGATTGAGTCGGCAAGAATTGATACCGAGGGCTCTGACAGTGAAAGGCTTGCCTTTCCACGTATTATGACACCTCAGGGGACCTGGTAGAAGGTTACCTGCTTGACGAGATACCGAGGCGTCTTCACCGCCTAAATCATACGACAAGAATGGAGTGGCCATTTGCTGCGCCACTACACATCCGCAGTCATAGTTGGTGATGGCCAACCTCCTGCGTCCATATCGAGTAGCCAATTGAAAGGGTAGTGGGACTAAACAGTATATACGCACCAACATAATAGTTAGTCTGTGGAAGTCATATCTTAAGGGCTAGGTGTAATCACTCACAAAGATGGTCCAGGATGTCAAAACGTAGAACCTACTGACCTAGCATCATCCTCCAACACAGCTAATGCCGATAAGCAGCACCGACTACAATTAATCGATTAAGACATAAGATGCGGGAGCACTTCAGCACCAATCTTAAGGCCAGCGTATGTCTGTATGTTAGTTACGCCGGTTCGTCCCTTCAGCGGCGAGAGCTAGCAAGTACGAATCGAGTAATACTGCCTTAGTCCTACCCTACATAGACGCCAGCATACGGACTCTTATCGATCGATAAAGAGACGGTGTCACGGCTTTCGCAAGGCGATTAGCGCTACAGGACGAGTCGCAGTTCTCGGTCGCTAATCACAAATTGTCAGACTTGTACGACAAGAGAACGGGCGATCCCGGACTTGAGCGGTTGCCGACCGTTCAGCGTCTGAAATATTTATTGTTGGTGCTCGTGGTGAACCAACCACGCCAACTGCTATTGGGATCTCTCTGGGGGTCCGGATTTGCGGAGGGGGCATTCAGGGAATGAAGCCAATGGAGACCCCTGCTTGGCGAATGCCTTCACTCCCGAGAGTCTCTGTCATTGGGCCGTCGCTATGGGTGGATGTTGCTGGCCGCCCAATGGAGATCCGAGACGCCCTATTTTGCCATGTTGCGCCCAGCGACGGCTGTTAGAAGCGCCCACTCATCGATCATATCTCAGCGCTTAGAAGTGCTTGACCGTCCCGCCGCCCACTCTCATTGGCCTCTGCTGTTCACATCACCATGCAACCCGTGATTGACCTGCAGCCGGGATGGGGGCCTTTTTCGCGGGAAGGGTCCCATTTACCCTTAAAGAACCGGCTGAGTGCCAACTGCTCTGGCGCGGAGCCCTCTTCCCCGGTTCGACGTGAACTTCGTTCCTCTCCGTCTCAAACACAATCCCATTACTCTGTGCCGTGATACGTACGCAGCAACCCCGTGGGCATTCCGATGTGAGGTGTCCTTTCAAACTGCTGGATCCCAGCGAAGAACGCATATTATCCACGGACGTAAAAATTCGCGCCGACGCATATACGTTATAGTTAATTCGGCCGTCGCCGAGGCGAGGCTTGAGAACCCAACTGCAACCCTCGTGAACGAAGCTAGTCAGTCAAAGCTGCGGCGGGCCGTGTCAGCGACCATGGCTTACAGATTTCTGCACCGATCGTGGAGGTCCACGCGGGCGATGTGGATTGTTATGTTCTTCGAGTTGCTCGCGACTGTCGCGGTATTGGTCTTCTTCGGCCTTGCGCAGCCGGATCTGTACCGCACGCAACTATGGAGAGCTGGAAGCGACCTGAACTTCAACTCGAGTCCCGTTATAATTCTGTACGCATATGCCAACTACAGGCCCATACCGCAGATACCCTTCGTCTGGTCGCAAGCGTGAGTGATCCAGAGGTTCCCATGCGCCCTTATTTTCCCCGGCTGACAGCTAGTCAGGTTGACCAACTTCAACGTCGCCATCTCCATCATCAGCCTCTTCGTCCTGCTGTTGAAGTGCATCATGTTCATCATGCACGTCTGGTACCCGCTGCTCGCCCTGGTCGTGAACATCTGCCTCGCAGGATTATACATCACGAGCGTATACGGTCAGGCCGGACCCGACTACCTAGACCCAAATCATCCCAGCAAGGTGGCCTGGTATATCGCAAAGTCCTGCAAGGTCGCGGCGAACCCCAGTGTACAGGGTTCGTGCCTGCAGGCGAAGGGCTCCTTCGCGAGTACAGTCATTATGCTGTGAGCGGCAAACAATCGTCTTCCTACTAGGCATGTTACTAACCCGTCGCAGCGCCATTATTCTGGCCAATTTGGGCCTGACTATCTGGGCGCTTCTTCCCAACGAGGCCGACAAGACGTCCGTAGCGGAAGACGACGATAGCGACTCCTCGCCGACCAAACTCAAGGGAAAGGACGCGTGGGAAATGCGCGGAATCCCCCCGACGCCTAGGACCGCCAATATGCCCTACACACCACGAACCATGGCCTTCAATACACTAGAGAGGAAATTGCCCCTGCGCCAGTAGCGATAATTCGACGGGATATCCTGTAAGGAACAGGTGGCTGAACTCGGAACTTGATATCTGGGACTGAATTTTGGGTTTCACTCTGTTATAGTGGACGGCAGGAGTTGTGGCGTATCAAATTGGGAACGATCTTTCAGGGCAGTCTAGGTATGGGGTGTCTCGAGTCGATACTCCAGGAGTCACAGCAGCACTCCGCTAGCAGGACATATGTTGGACGTCTCTCATAGGTAAATTCAACACGAACGAGTCGTAAGAACTTGGGCTTCTTTCTTGTCCCTGAAAGTCACTGAACCGTCCACTGTGACCATTAGTTCCAGCTTGGAAGTAAGCCGTAGGAAAGTACTAATGTGAGGCGTTCGAGGAAGTGGCGCTAGTGTGAATATGTTCTTATTTGGCGTCGCATATACTCCCATCTACGCGTCCAGGTTATCCAATGGTCTATGATATGATGTTGTACCTTTCCTTAGACACTCTCGCGTTGCGTCTTCAATGACATAGGAGTGACCCTAAGAGCGAAGCATGCCTAGTCCGCCCGTGGATCTTCCCTTCACTCGAGGCAGCACTTGAGTCGACCGCACTACCCAAACCCATGGCTCCCAGACTCAGCTGGACTCGTGACCGCAGTTACCTCATTTCTTATCCCATGGCAGTCCCGCTGGCCCATTCCGAGAAACCGCTTAATCCCCGTCGATACCATGCCCAGCTGCAGTATTAGCTACGTACGAGAGCAAGGAGTGGAGCCAGTCGTAGCGCTCCTGGCGCCATCGTATGGATGGATGCTCTTGCGTTCTTCGACGCTGCCGGTCTAAGATGCAGGAGGTCAATTACTATTTCAGTGTCTACGAATTGGCTGGGGCTGAAGCTTCGACGACGCATAGGCTACGCTCGTCACGCTCTCGCCAGTCGGCGGTGTTCGTGTCTCCTCGACATCTCGAGCCGGCTGTTTCTTCCCTCGCTGCGGCTACCGGACTAGTCCGGCGAACCGTGCTCGGGACCTTTCCCATTCATTCCCCGCTTCCTGACGCGAGTTGCGGCCGCGCCGCACGGGCACTTTGGCATTGGTGGCTGCGAGCTGTGGTAGGTCGGTACGCCGCCGTCTAGGCACCCGTTACCAACCTCTCCTCCCAACCGGGCGATAGCGAAGTGCGCGTTCCCGGGAACGAGGCAGCATATACTCCCAGTAAGCATGAACACGTGCCTATTTCTGGACAGCCGGCTTCTTAGAACTTCCCAAAGAACAGATGTTGCGTTCCCGTGGATTGTGATCTACTCCCTCCATAGCCCCTATTCCGGGGAGAGAAGGCGCCCTTATCCTAACAGTCGCGCGATGACTTTCGACGCAGCCCACTCATTTATTTCGGATGCTACCACTGCTGACCGTTTGGTTGGAGCACTCCTACTCAGTACCTTAGGTAGCTGGGCTCCCATCTGGGTTAAATGCTCGGCACCCGCAACCTTATACCTGTCGATGCTTTGAGCCACCCTCTTCCTTTTTCTATCGAAACAACCCTATACATCCCAGCTGCGTGGTGTAATGGTTGCACACTCTCACAAATACTTCCTCTTTGTATCTCTACTACTTCCTCCCCCTGGGGAGAGAGGAGCAGGTTCGATTCCTGCCGTGGCTGCGCATCCTTATCAATATCGTTATCTTTTTTTTTTTTTCGTTTTGCTCCAACCGCCGTCCACCATCCTCCGTGCGAGAAACCTTGCACCGAATCCCCTTTCGAGCCTCAGTCCCGTTAATTAACTATTAGGCCATGTGTCGTGCGCATCCAAATTTGTTTTTCCTTTGAGCCTTGCCGATCTCGGGTGGCTACATTCGCATACTGCAGAAAGGCACAGTATTCGTCCACCCAAGCCAATGCTTCATCGACTCTAGGGCAAGTATTCGCGCCTTTGTATACTCTAATTCGTCACTGAGTGGGCAGATGGTGGTTGTGCCGCAGAGTGCGATGGGTGTCAGAGAGAACTTGGACTGCAAAGGCGCCCTATGCTTCAACATCGCGGGCTTCTAAGCTCTCGCTTGACCTTTCGCGGGGGACTCTGAAGGCTGGGATGTGTGACACGGCGTGACGGAGATTGACAAGTTGGGCCACTATGTCGCAAAATTTGGGGTTTGTTCCTTTAGAGCGTCGCAATAGTGTACGTGTCACTTCGGCAGGTGCTGATGGGATTCCATACTGAGCGTGGTGTGTACATAATAGCCCCCCTGCCGTCTTGCCTCTTTGAAGACTTTTCCGCAGTTCGAAGCGGTAAACGTATATATTAAAGGATCTCAATCTTAACTGCCATGGCATGCCCATGTTGCAGTCCCAGTGCTGTCGATCAGAAAATGGTCAAGAATGAGAGTCTACACGGGTCTAGCACGGGTGGGCTCGTCAAGAAGGCTCAAGCTGAGGTTGAACTCGGACTTCTCGTGCAGCTACTCAATTTATGATGGGGGACAGGTAGCGTATAGGCCCCGTTTATCTGCGTTCGTAGGAACCCGTCAAGTCAGATCAATTAACGATCCTAGGACGCTTGATCTCCTGCGCCTCCTGTTCCCGTTCTTCGGCGATTCTGCGCTTCTTAGAATTCGATGCGCAACTCTCTGGGTCGGTCAAGGAAGAAGGGGCGTCATCAGACGGGCCGGTGTCATGGATGCCATCAGATATGCCGTCGGACATATCGTCCGACACGTTTTCGCTGAGGCGATTCGGCATCTTTCGCGGGCGCTTTGGCCCGGAATCAAGGAGCCTGTGCAGAAAGCACGACAGGATATCGCTCTCCTTCGCTATCTCCAGATTAAAACTCTTGTCGTCGTCGTCGGTGTACTTCCTGAACTCCTCCCGTTCCTCCAGCTCCCACACCTTTACCGGCCTACCGGCCCGGACGTTGTCGATAAAGTCCACGATGTTGACAAGCACGCTCAGTATGGCGTCCTTGCATTCCCCTTTCGTGCTGCCGGGTTCGACGCCCACCGCCCGGCACATATCTTGGAACCCTTCGAGCTCGGACTTTCCCTCCAGTATCTCGTGCATGGCCCCCGTCCGCCCTTCCTTCCGGGCCTGCGAGCCGGGAGGTAGCTGCTGCGAAGCTGCGATCTCTGCCCGCTCATCCTTGAAAGCCGTCTGCGTGGAGGGCGGCTGCTGCTGCTGTGGGATGGGTCCGCGGTATGGACGAGTATCCTGCAGTTTGGTGACTTTCCTGGAAGCTATTCGGGGTTGTTGTGTCTGTGACGACGACGTCTTGGGGGCTAAAGCGGATCGAGAATCCGACGACCCGGATTTTACACGAGATGCCATGTCTGGTTCACCTGGATTGGCCGATTGCGAGTCGAGGAAGGCCGCGAAAGCGCCGGCGCCACGGTCTTCCATGAACTTCTCGGCCTGTTCATGAGTTTCGCAGCCTCGATACGCATTGCCTTTGAATCCGACCACCTGCCGGCGGCATTCGTCCCAGCTCCTGTAGAAGCCGGGCTTGCGGCCAGCGGCCACTGCATAACAGAACAAGTGCCCCTTCTTTCTCCCCATCGTTGGATTGTGGTTCAGTCGTTCTGGCGCTGCTGCTCTGTATCTACTTTGCGAGACTCTATGTATTGCTGCAGCTGTTTCAATCTCACCCGCAAGATATTCACGACCTTGTCATTCGCTGACGCGCCCAAGTGATTTATGCTTGGTATATATGCCCCTGGTGAGACGCGTCGCCAGCCAGTCGCGGTGCATCTTCACGAGCATTAACCACGACGCGAAGAGCGTGTTCGGCAGCCAACAAGCCTGCGACTTATTAGCATTCAGAACAAACTTCAGTAACGTGTTTCGGACCCCGGGTGAGCTTTTTCGTCCATATTAAATGACTGGAAAACACTGAATACTCACTAATTTCTAATCCAATGATGTCCATTCAAAATGTTTAGCGTCCCTACACAAGAATAAACAACACGCCAGGAGCCAGCCATCAATACTCCAACCAGGGATCTAGGGAGTTGGAGAGCATTCTAAGCCACGCCCTAACAAGTCAGAAAGCCAACCTCCGAACTCAAAGAAACCAGAATTGTCCACAACGGAGGCCGAGAAGGGGTTGTTCAGAAACATCAACTCCGGCATAGGTAATTCGTATTATTAACTTCAACAATGAGGTGACGACGTGAAGTGTGCCCTTCCGACTGCTGGAAGAATGTGCGAGGCTACGACTTCACTGGATGTGTGTTATTAAAGGTAGAGCAAGTTCGCCAGGGCCCAGATCAGCATTCGCAGGCGATTTAATCCATGACCCAAACCAGCTCGCTTTCCGAAAGGTCAACAACTCATTCGCGTTTGTATAAGAAAAGAAGGACCAGTCTGCATCACCTGCATCGCGTGGGTCGCTCGGTAACGTAAGACCTGGAGCTCTCGTCACTCAAACCTCGGTACACTTGAACCTATAACGGGCGAGGATGACGCAGCCTGTCTCTTTGGCAACCGATCCCATATTAAGTTAGCCGGATGGTGTCCCCCCCTTTTACATCACCGTTGCAGGAGGATCGAGGCTCATTGGACATCCTTCAGGCATCCCGTATTCATTCTGAGTGTTAGTCCTCCCTCCGGCATAGAGGGTACCGTTGTCGAGGAGCCTTCTCGCTCTGATACGTTATGAGCTCGCATGCTTCGAACCCCCCTTACTTCGTCCATGGTTCTCATGATTACCATCTACCCGATGCAACACTTACAAATGCAAATACGATATTATCACTGAGATGGTTGCCTTCATACGTGACTTGCTGTGTTATTCTAATATTGCGCTGTCTAATACGAAAGACCATAAGCTGTTGTATGGGAGAATATCAAAGCCAGAATAGCAAGGAACTTGCGGCATGCCTGATTTGGGAAGAAAATCACATCTTCGTGGCACGGTCAAGCACTAGCTATATATGTGCCTCTTACCTGCGGATATCTATGTCACGTAGCCGAGCAGGTAGATTTTTAACTCGCTTACCGTTATCTTCGATTCTGGTCTCCTTATCTCAACTGTGTGGACGGGGCCTGGAACTAGACTTACCATGACCGCAGTCCGGACGTGCGGTTTGATGCATCCACGCGTCCGACAGGTCGCGCGACACCTTAAGTCGAAGATCCGAATAACCCTCTCAGGGCCGTCTCCTCCTGGGCAGCGAGCTCCCTCGCCAGGCCGTCGAGGAGGTCGTCGTCGACTCGACCCGTCTTCAGCAGCAACTCCTCCCTCCAGGAAAGTGGCTCCTTCAGGCGTTCAAACTCGAGGATCTCGCCGTCCTCGAGCGTCGGACAGACGGTGCAGGCGGCCGGGGGCAGGGGCCGGATGTCGCCGGAATCCTCAGGGAAGTCCCGGCCGCACTCGATGCACCGGAAGTTGCTCGACAGGTAGCCCAGGGCGTCCTGGTACGCCCTCTCGACGTTATCCAGGGCATCCCTCGGGAGCGGCTGCCGCGTCAGTTTGGGGTACAAGAAGTACATGACGGCCACGGCGAGCGCGAGCTTGTGGTGCGGCCTTGCCGGGAACCAGGCCATTGCACTCGAGGAGGAGCCGACGAGGGGGCCGAAATCGTGCTCGGCGGAGCGGACGACGCGGGCCGCGAACAGTGCGATATGGAACTCGTCCCCCCACCCCGGGCGGCTCTTGCATTCCGCGAGGGCCTTCACGATGTCCGGGTCAATGGTATCGTCAGGGTCCAGACTCAGAGAGATGTACGCCAGGGCTGCCCTCATGACCGACGGTACCGAGGGGAAAGGGTAAGGGTCGTTGCGCCTCTCGAGGCAGGTGCCCATTACGTCGCCCATGAGGCGTCCCATCTGTCTGGAGTATACGAAATTCAGAAGACCCTGATAGCTGTCGTTGTCCCACTCCCCTATCCCAAGGGCCTGCCCAATCTGGCGTACGGGGTGCGTGCAGGGACCATCGGACAATTGGTGTGTAGTCATCATGAAAGAATGTTCGAATCGATCTCTGTTGGGCTGCGGTCTGCTGATACCCCTCAAGGAGGAAGCCATGACGAAGCCATATGATATACATACTAATCGAAATCATAGCCAACGGGGATGCCAACCTAGCCTTTTGTTTCTTTCTCACAGCACATAGCCATTGTCGACTCTAACCCACTCCCTCGTGCACTTAGCGCGTCCTCTTTGAGACCCATCATAGACGAATTGGTATCGTCAAAGTATCTGTACGCGTAACCACACGATGCGGTCGTGAACAAGGGAACAAAGACTGCATCCGTCCCCTGACAATGCGAGTAATCCGTGCTATCGCAGTAAAAGGGCTTGTTTTGAAATAATTGTGATTGTTACTCCTGTATATATAAGGGTGCCGGTTCTCCTGCTTGATGGCGATTGGAAGAAGAGAGATAATTCACAACAACAAACTTCTGGATATCATCTACTAAGATTCTCAACACCTCCTTCAAATCAACAGCAGTAACTACTCGGCATCAAAAGCAGTAACAATGGCTGACAACTTCAGTTACGACGAGTTAAAGGACAGCACCCTTGTCCTCAACGCCAAGATACTCACTCCGCCGGGGCATAACCCGCATCCCAACAGTCAAATCGACTTCGACACTCAGAAGGAAACCAACGTCGCTCGCGCGTTTGCCCTCGGCAATTTGCAAAAGACCCGCACCACCATAGTTGATAAACAAACCCTAAGAAGGTCACTGCTTGATTCCATGGGGACCTACAGTGCCGAACTCAGGACAAAGGTAATGGCATGCCATTTCCAAGACCTAGACGGTCTCTTCTCTACAAAGCACGATTTCCAACGGAGAAAATTCGCCGTGTGGGGGCAGGTGAGGAAGACTACAGGGGATGATGGTGTTAACCTGTACCATGGGTTGTTTTCCGTAATGCGGAAACGACTATATACTCTCATGGTCGTGCCGATCGACCAGGTCTGGGTCCTCATTGTTGTGCAGATTAGGCACGATCCTGGTAAGGCAAACCCTATGGCCGATGGAGAACAGCTAGAGGCGACGCGCGTAGTTATTTACGACGTGGTGGCAGCCGGCCGAGATCACCGCGAGCAGATCATCAGAGATCGAATGCGGAGAGTCCTTCAAGAAGGGGACATCACCCTCCCCGTAGGTGGCCTTGAAGTCATGAACGGCCTCCCAATGGTGGAGGCTTACCACTCGGGTCTCATCATCCACGAAATAGCGTCACGCATTATGGAGAGACTCGACGCCGAGATAGCCCGCGTCAGACGTCAAAATCCGGCTGCTACCGCCAATGACATACATGCTGCTGTGCATGCTGCCAACCCACGGTCTGTATTGGGTGTGATTTTCATGGACACGCGAGCAAAGGTAGTTGACAGAGCCCGAAGCAGAATAATTGGGAGCTTGCTCACTGGTGCTAGCTTGGAAAACTCCTGGAAGGCTATTGCGGCCATTGAGCTTCCCGGGCAAAGCTCGAAAAACAACGACTACAATCCCAATGATATGATAGAGCCGGCTGCGCAAACGGCTCCCACCCCCGTAATTATCGACCTTGACACACCAGACACGTCAATGGAAGTTGACGGCGATGAAGACCCTGGCGATGGTGGAAACGACGATGTCGAGATGGTGGACTTAACGGATGCAACCAGGAATTTCGGTATGTAAGACTGTACAGTAGCCTGCGCAAGCCGTCGCTTCAGTTGTCAAGTAAACTTTACCCCATAGGTATGACTTCCCTACCCCCAAGATTTGCTTCTATCTACTTTTCCATATGAGTCCATAAACCCATGGTGGGCATTCTCGGATTAATAAAATGAAATCTTGGATTTTGCCTTTACAGATTGCCCTTTGACTTGCTTGATAATTTGCCATAGCAAAATGTGAAGACAATGCAGAGGAAAAGACACTTCGGATTGAGGGCTCAAGTGGGTTAAGATGGACTACAGGTTTGGGGTAAATCACACGAGTCACTAGAAAATCTGTTTGCATCGCGGTCGGTCCATCAGTCTTTGTCGCTTGTCTCTCCCCGAAACAATGGACGACGCTTTTTTCTTTGTTTCCAGGACTGCGCCAATGTGTTTCAGTAAACGCCAAATCATTATGTGTTCAAAAAAGTGTAAAAAGTCGGTCTATGATTTAATCGGATACGGCTTTGTGTTACAGCATTCCAATGGTTCTGTAACTCGTTTCCGAAGACAGTTGACTCAAAGTCATTCGTTGTATGTATTCATAAAGAACTCCTGGCGCACGTCCTGGTGCCTCTGGCATAATCAACTTTTCTTCACCTCGGATCGACCTTTACGGTGTTATAACTCCGCTAACCAGATCGTATCAAAAAGAACTGCACACAATGGCAGACAAACCCATTGAAAACGAGGTAACTGACCTCAAGGTTTGCCAGGCCAGGATCGCCTGTCCAGTCGGTCATGATCCGAAACCCAGAATGCAACACCGGGATCAGCCTAACATCCACACCAACGAGAAGCGAGGCATATTGCGTGCTTTATATGATCTTCAAGCCAGACGAGACAGCGTCATTCCACAATGGGCCATGGTAGATAATCTAAACTTGTTACACGACAGTCTCGGCGAAGCCGCGAGGGATGCAACCCACTTTGTCGTCGGTGGACCCAATGGCCTGTTCGCTCCAAACCTACAACAAGGGGAGATCCTAGACAAAGCCAGAAGAAGGAGGGACGAGAGCGGGAAGCATATTACATACGGGCAGCCATTCGTTACGATGAGAGCAACAGCAAGATATTCATTCGTAAGCAATTCCTAGTGATGCTTCTTACCTTTGCTTTTAAGTTTACTAGCGGGGTCTTCCCGCTGGTTTCATGGCAATGCTGGAGCATTCAACTCCAGAACCACTCCCGAGGGAAAGATTCGACCACCTGCAAGTTCCTTTTCAGCGGAGTTTACTAAGCCTAGGCGTTGTAGTGGGTAATGCCAATAGGAGAGGTTCGTGTCCTGATTGTATTCGAATTGCGAAGCAAAGAGGGAACCGATCTCGCCGCTCCAAGAGCAGCCGAGCAAATTGTCGAGGCCCCGAGGGTTGGCATAGTTGATGTAGTCACTGACGGCCGGGCCGAGCGGCGTAAGACAATTGAGCGCAGATTTCGACTTATCATGCCCGAAGCAGATATCGATATTCTGAACGGCGCCTTTCAGTCCATCAACGCGCCTACTCTCACTACAGATCCCTGGAAGTCTGGATACGTCGTGTTTGGGGTACTGCAGTGTCTCGTTCAGCGGGTTAACTATTTCGTCGGGGAGGGTCGAATCGACGAACGACCTGACGATATCTTCAACGCTGTACATTTCGACGTCAACGATTTCTGGATCGAACTGACTCGGTCCTACATGGTGGGCGCCCTTTGTGGTCGATTCCACAAGTTGTTTAAGTACTACAGCTTGACCGCCATCGAGGTTCCAGGCCGTACTGGCGACTACGACCCCGCGAACAGGCAGCTACCACCTCAAGTTGGGAGGAAGAAACGCACCATCACCATTGGAGAGTTGCAGGATATGGAATCAAAAGGAAACGCTGGGGCCGCAGCATTCCTCGAGCGTCGCAGGAAGAGGCAGAAACCAGCTGAGGAGGTCTGGGACGAGGCGGCGTAGGGTTCTATATATGTGCAAAGTATTATGACGGAGTTTCTGTGAGCACGGCGTGTCTCGACGCCAGTTTTCCGCTGCAATGGCATTGTTTAAGCTAAGCTCGCTTCCTCGGCTTACCTCCGTTTACCGCCACTTCTTTCCTTCCGCTTGCGGGACAAGGAATAGCATTGCTGATAGTGATATGGGCGATGAGCGACGCTGTTAAACGAAGTGAAAGATGACTTAAGGATTTAGCCATATCGCGCACCCCATCATAGAGACCGATGGGCCGGATGGCTTCAAGGATAATTTGATGCCAAACATTGTTGATATCTCTGTATCTGATATCGAACGATAAGATATACACGGAAGGTGTGATTAATATGGATAAAGACGAAAGAGGAGCCGGGTAGAGAAGCCAGAGTGCAGATTCCAGACTCCCATTGTCTCTTGCAAGGTTTAGATTTGCACTGTCCACATCGTCGGCCAACCGCTAATGGCAACCATGATCTTGGTATGTGGGGCGAACTGTGTCCGACTCCTTTCTTCGAGGCAAACTGTAGTTTCTTTGTGTTCAAACCGCAGCATTCATTTGGCTAGATACTACAGACCTACCTAGACAACCAGGTCGCATGAAGCCCCCGCAAGGCATGGTAGATACGATGACTGCAACGTCATAATGCCAGGGGGGAGAATCTTGTCACACTATTGGTTTTACACGGTTCTTTCCATGGAATCGGAGTTGTTCATGGATTCGTGATTCTTTTGCCTGCCGAGCTCTGTATGTGTGTCGCCCTTGTCTCACGCTTCAGCTACTAAGACTGCTCAGTGGCAGGGGGTTATGAGATGTGCGACCATAGATAGTTTCCCATACCCTCTCCTCCGCATTGACAAGTAGGAGGCGCCACATGCCACGCGAGTAATTGGGCTAATTTCGGGATTCCACGGTCCATGGTCTTAGTCACAAGTCACGGTTGCAGTGTATTGCACGGCAGTAGTACTGAATGTGGATCTAGTGCTCTCGTCATCCAACCTGGTTAACAGAAGTACTCATACTCTGCAGTGGTAATCTGACTCCAGCCCGACGCCGCTCGAGGTTCACCCACTCCGCCGTCTTAAGCTTGCATTGGAAGGTCTCTGGAAGCCTCCTTGACGTTGAGACATTAGCGGGCTGCTAATTGGGCACTTCGGAGCCTTGATCTCTCTACACGTGGGAGGCCAGGCGAGGAAAGTAAGGTTATCTTACTCATATGGCCCGGATGCTCCACAGGGATCGCAGAGTTAGCGGCTTGTCCGACCTAAAAATGGATTAGCACACGCCCACTATTGGACGATAATGTGTTGGGTGGATAGGCTATGTGCGACGGATACGATGATTCGCCGTTTTGAATGGTTCGATCGTTATAATGCCTCGTGCTGCTACCCTCGTCGTTACATAAAGGCAAGCTGCAAGGAGCGGGCTAGTAGCTGCAGGTCACCCATATGGGCTCCCATATCTTAATAAGTGCAGATTCAAGCCGGACTATCGCTTCTGGCTGTTTCGCAACAGATGGCCCAGCCGATCGGGTGGCCGTCATCCGTAGGACTCAAATAAGGAATCTTTGGGCGAGCCTTAGTTGGGAAACCCTTACTCAGTACCTAACCTTCAGATTCTTCCGGGACATCTCTTCCTTGCGGATCGGTCCCGATTCCATCCAAAGTCATTCGCGATGGCTGAACTACCGGCGCTGCCGCGACTCGAAGATCTATCGCCAGAATATGTGGCCCACGATGAAGGGCGGGTGACTTACGGCTGTATGGCTGCCATGACAGCACTGGCAACCACCGTCGTAGTATTACGTCTCTGGGCCAGGAAGGAGAGAAGCGCGGCAATAAAACTCGATGACTGGCTGATTATCGCGTCCTTGGTAGGTTCCTGTCATATTGTGGAAGGTATCTCTGGCTGATAGTTCTGTAGCCCTTTCTCTGGGCTCTCACGATATGCGGCGTGCTAGGTAAGGTCCTCCTCCGTACCGGCCTTTGTCGCAGCCACGAGAAGCTGCTTACACTCATTAGCTGTGGTCCGCGGCGGCGTCGGCAAACATACGATGGTCAACTTGATAGTTGATCCGGACGCTATAAACAGGGGCGCGAAAGTAAGCGATAATGCGACCATACCTGATATTGACCGAACCGGGGCTCACGAACTCGTAGTACTTCTTCATCTCCCAATTCACGTACGGAACGGTCATCGCCCTAATAAAATCATCGATTCTTGCGCTTTACTGGCGTATTTTCCCGACGCAATTCATGAAAAAGTCCTGCTCCATCCTCGGTGGACTCGTTTTCGCATGGTGGTTGGTGGTCATGATCGTGCCTTTAGTGCAGTGCAAGCCTATGAGCAAGTCGTGGTTACCATTTGACGAGGAGAAATGTATCGACACGTGCTCATTTCTGATCGGGAATGCCGTTCCCAATATCGTGACAGACGCTGCCATCCTAGCGCTTCCTGCGCACCAAATCAGCAAACTGCAACTGAGGACCATTCAAAAGGCGGCCGTTACAGGCATATTCCTCCTTGGTGGAGTGTAAGTACAGCCGACGAGAGAGATCCCTCCACATCGAATACTGACACCGTCCAGTGTGATCATAGCGAGTTGCATTCGTTTAGCAGTCATTTATGCCCTGTGGGAAGACGCCTTGAACGTTGATTTTACCAGTGCGTAGAAGCAAGAGCCCAGCACGGGCCATGACAGGGGAACGCTGACTTTTGAATAGTTCAGGTGAAAGACTCGTGGTTGTGGACAGTGGTGGAGCCCGCCGTAGGAGTATTATGCGCCTGTCTACCAACGCTGCGGCCCTTGGTGGTCGCCATAGTGGGGACCGTCAAGAGGTATTCGACGAAGAGGTCCACCGGCGAATCTAACACGATCATTACCACCGGCGGACGTGCGTCTAAGCCGGCCTCGAGACCTCGCTTCTCAAGGGGCCGGGATCGGGAGTCGATAGGGTCGTTCGAGCGCCTGAACGATATCGAATCTGCAGAGGGCGACCCCGCGGGATTGGTGCTATGGCCTAAGGGATTCTGCCAGGACAGGAAGACTACAGTTGTCGGGAAGGACTCTCATAGCGCGTTAAGCGACGAGATCGCCCTTGGAGCCATCCATGTGCGTAATGAGATGACCTTGTCCGAAGATAGATTGTCACGGTGACGGCAGTGGGTTGGCTACAACCCTCATTATCATATAGTAGCGATAAACATGCTTTTTTGTGAACATATACCAGAGGCAACCCTGAAGCCTCACTCTGTGGACGGCCCACGATGTTCGGCCACCATACGTCAGTCAACTCTGAAATCTCCGGTGGGCAGAGACTGGGATTGCAGATCAACCCAGTCTGGCTGCCGGACAGAGATTTCGATGTATCAACGTCGGACTCATCAGGACTGAGAAACTCTCAACTAAAAGAGGTATGTATTGAAAATCGTGGGGCACAGATGGACTTGACATCGAGTGTAGGGGATACAAGCAGACTCGACGCTACATGTGTTTGCCTTCCTACCTGAGGTACCAAGATGCCGATTAGCATACCCCACAGTCGCTATTTAACAAAAGCCGACCGGCGGCCGTTGGTATCCCTGTTGCCCTCTAGAGCTACAGTAGCGCTGGGGGCTCGGACAGCTTTTTGTCAGTACTTCAGCTGTGCGACGTCATCCTAACTCACCTTCGCGTTATCCAAGGGCAACCCAGACCATCAATTCAAATCCGGGGAAAGGATACAGTAACAATAAGCGTGCCACATAAAATAAAATACACACGAAAAAGCTCTTATTTAACAAGATTAATTGACCAATCAGGACGGGCGAGCAATCCGTCCGCCTCTCCTCGGTGTATCTGGTGCTTGATCATCGCAGTCGAATTGGCCAAATGAGCCTCCTAAGAACGGTGCAAAGGGGCACCCTCGGCACATCGAGGCTCCCAACCGTGCGGTCAAGCTTCCAGAGGACTACGCTCCCGCTTGTGATGTCACGCTTAGCGTCTAACAAGGTGCCTAAAGTAAGCGTCCTCGAACCACCGCCCATTGTTCGACTGATGTACGTGATCATTAACAATGATGGTCATAGCTCAAAGACCCCTCTCTCCTAAAGACTGAGGTCTGCTACGTAAATGGAGAATGGGTCAAGGCCAGTTCAGGCAAGACGTTCGAGGTGCACAATCCATCAACCGGAGAATTGATTGGGAGCTGCCCGGAATTCGATGTCAAAGATACAGAGAAGGCTATCACCGCGGCGGCGGCCGCCTTCGAGGGCTTTCGGACGAAGACCGGCCGCGAGAAGTCCAAACTGCTGCGCAAGTGGTACGACCTGACGGTCGAGAACGCCGAGGACTTGGCGACGCTCATCACATGGGAAAACGGCAAGCCCTTGACCGACGCCAAGGGTGAGGTCGCCTACGCCGCGAACTTCTTCGAGTGGTTTAGCGAGGAGGCGCCGAGGGTCTATGGCGATACGATACCAGCTACGGTGCCCGGCAACCGGGTTCTGACGATCAAGGAACCCGTGGGTGTCTGCGGGTTGATCACGCCCTGGAACTTCCCCGCGGCTATGATCACACGAAAGATCGGCCCTGCACTAGCTGCTGGCTGCACGACTGTCTGCAAGGCGCCTGGTGAGACGCCCTTTACATCACTGGCACTGGCCGAGCTCGCACACCGAGCTGGTATTCCGAAGGGCGTTGTGAACGTAATTACAGGTTTGGAGAATACACCTGCGATCGGAGAGACTCTCACCACACATCCTACCATCCGGAAGGTGTCTTTTACTGGCTCGACGGGCGTCGGCAAGATACTCATGAAACAGGCCTCTTCGACCCTCAAGATCCTGTCAATGGAGCTTGGTGGCAATGCGCCATTGATCGTATTCGATGACGCCGACGTCGACTTAGCGGTAACCGGAGCCGTCGCCTCCAAGTTCCGTTCCTCGGGCCAGACATGCGTCTGCGCTAACCGGATATACGTCCAGAAGGGCATCTACGATGAGTTCGCTCAAAAATTCGCCGAGAAGGTGAAGGACTTCAAGGTCGGCTATGGTTTCGACGAGGGCGTCACTCACGGCCCCTTAATCCACGATCGCGCAGTCTCCAAGGTGGATGCCCATGTTAAAGACGCCGAGAAGAAGGGCGGAAAGGTAATCATCGGTGGTCAGAAGATACCCGACTTGGGCTCGAACTTTTATCAGCCTACCGTTATCACGGGAATGACGAAGGATATGAATATTGCACGCGAGGAGACCTTCGGCCCCGTTGCGGGTCTCTTCCCCTTCGAGACGGAGCAAGAGGTAGTGGAGCTGGCAAACGCAGCTGAGGTCGGCCTTGCCGGATACTTCTTCTCCCGAGACCTGCAACGAATTACACGAGTTGCGGAAGCACTCGAGGTTGGTATGATTGGAGTCAACACGGGTCTCATCTCGGATCCTGCAGCACCGTTCGGCGGTGTCAAGCAGTCCGGCTTTGGTAGGGAGGGCTCCAAGTACGGTATTGAGGAATACTTGAACATCAAGACACTCACGTTGGGTGGAATGGGTAAACCACTGCAGAGCTAAGGGAAGATTTTGGGGGAGGACCGGATAGTAATATGATGATGATGATGATGATGATGATGACATCCTATCCGTGGCATGTGTATACACCTCGATGCGCCGTTAAAATGGGAGACGCTTTTATTTTTGCGATGAGATTATTGTTCGTCATGCCAGGCTTGGATTTGGTAAACAGCCGCACGGCAACCAATCTCATAATCACTTTAAACCTACCACGCTTTATTGCATAACCGGGATTCATGGCATTACCCGAACCTACCAAACCCGAAATCTCAAAAATCTCCCCATCAGAGGAGATCCGTCTGGACAAAACGATGCACGAACCGCAACGACAGCCGCAATGATCCGGCAACCTCTACAGACGGTTCTCTCGCGGACGAGGCCGGACATCAACCGTGTTACGGACGGCATCGCATCCTCGCTGCGGCATTTCTCGATCGCACAGCGCCTGTCTTCATCCGAGAACAATGACAACAACGCCTCCTCACGCCGCCAGCGCGACGCCAAGGCCGTCGACGAGCTCATCGCCATGGGCGAGACCGCCGTAAACCAAATACAGAGCCCAATTCGGAGCCAAGACCAACCCGGCCCTCTCTCGGGTGCCACACCTTCTTCCGGCCGACCTTCAAACATCATCAGCGTGAAGAGCCTCCCCCGGGGCGGTTTCCAAGGCATCAGAAGATACGATCCCGGCGCCGGCCGTACCGGTGCTCCGCCGTCGACCGGCAATACCGGCGGCCGGGGAGCGGGTCCCGTCATCCGAGGCGGATTCCGGGGACGCGGTGGGAGAACATTAGGAGGAGCCGGAGCAGCGCGCGGCGGTAGAGGCCGCGGCGGCAGAGGCGGCGCCCGACGGCGGCGGCGGGCGCGGTCCGAGGAGGACGAGGAGGCGGCGGCCAAGGAGAAGGCGGAGGACGAATACTACGTCTCGAAGGAGGAGAGGGCGTGGTTCGAGGCGCGGGCCGAGGGCGTCGAGCGGCCCTTCCAGCCGCAGCTGACGCTCGAGTCGCTCGCGGGCTACGGCCCGGCCGTCGCCACGTCCGGCACGCCCTTCGCGCGGGGCGAGACGGCCATCCGGCAGGCGCGCGTGCTCGGCGGCGGCCGCCCCTACCACGAGGACGACCGCGTGCCGCCCGAGGACGCCGTAAAGGCGTTCCGCGAGGGCACGGGCGTGTTCTTCGCGTCGCCCGAGGCCAAGGAGTGGGCGCGGCGCTTCGGGTCCCGCAAGGTGACGTTCGAGCCCCCGCCCGAGGAGACCCGGCAGGCGGTGCTCGAGGCCGCGCTGCTCGGCAAGTACGACGGCCCGCAGTACGCGGACCCCGCCGATACCATCGCCACGGTGCGCAACTACGTCAAGCGCGACAACTCGTGGTACGCGGCCGGCGAGAGGGTGCTCGAGGAGAAGATCAAGAGTCTACTGCCCGGCGAACGGGGCGCGCTTAAGAGCCCCGGCGCGGATGGTGCTAGGCCGAAAGGTTAAAGGCTATGTGCATACGAAGGGAACGAGCGGGAATGGGTTGCGTACGTAGACAGAGTCCTGAGCTTGAATGATTTGAGTCCTTGTACTATCTCGAAACCCTGTAACACCAACGTATAGCATGTGTATATAAAATACAAGACCGTATCTAGCGGACACAAAGAATCCCCAGCTTCTCTCGCCGCAGCCCGTATGCTTTCTCTACCTCCCTAATTTTATTCTAGTCAAGACCTAGTCGTGGTGATACCATAGCCGAGGCCAACAGCGTAACCTACTTGCCATCGGCAGCCTTCAAGGCCTCCTTCTCGGCGGCGTCGATCTCGGTCATCTTGGCCTTGATGATCTTGTCGAGCTGCTTGTCGGCGGTGCGCTTGAGGTCCGGGCCGAGGTCGCCCTCCTTGCGCCAGGCGGCGTGCAGCTTGTCCCGGCGCTGGCGCTCGCGGCGCACGCGCTCGCGCCACTCGTGGCACGCGGCCTTGACGCGGCGCGCGACGTCGTCGCGGCTCTCGGGCTCGATCTTCATCACGAGCTCGAGCTCGTTGTCCGGGTCGCGCTGCGGCTGCTGGTTGAACTCGGGCGACGCCTGGACCGCGCTCATGATGGCCCGTATGCTGCCCGCCTCGTGCGCCAGGATGCTCACCGTGCGGCCCCCGCGCGGTATCACCTGCGCCAGCTCCCGCAGCGGGTACGTCTCGGCCGGCGACCCCTTCGTCACCGCCACCCGCAGCCCCCCCAGCACGTCCGGGTTGAACCGGCCCCCGCTCCGCAGCTTCTTCAGCGCGTCCGCGTAGTGCTCGTCGTGCCGCGCGATCCGCGACCGCACGTCCGCGAAGTCGAGCGGGTCCTCGGGCTTCGGCGTCGGGTGCTTCGCGCCCCCATCGCCCGCGTCGCCAGCGTCCTGCGCCTCCGCCGCCGCACCTGCTCCGCGCTTCTTCCCAGCGTCCGCGCCCGAATCTCGGGACTTGCCCTTCTTGAGGTTGGCGGGCGTCGTGTGGAAAGAGACGGGGGTCCCTGGGTTCCTGCTCCTGCGGCTAGAGGTGATTGTTCTCGGCGCGGGAGGGGCTAGAAGGGGAGTGGGAGCCGATTGATCATGGCATGGTCGGCAGATGGTGCTATATCGTGCCGATGATGCTGACGCCACTGCTACGGCGCAGGTCGTATTTGGACCCCGCACAATTTGATAGCTGGGTATGGATGTTATCCGAGACGAATTCTGGCTCTTTTGAGGTGTGTGTCCATTGGGGTTTCTCTTACATTCTCGCAAGCTCTGGGCGAGCCGGAATCTTGCTGAGGAAAGACCTGCTGATGGTCCTCATGGTCTATCTAGGTTTGGGGGCCTTTTCTTTCGTTCTCGAATGCCCTTTCACCCCAGTGACCGACCACCGTAACCCGAGTTCTGCAAACAGTGATTGAAAAGCTCCTGTGGGGCTGGCAGAGGTCTGACCAATGACTTCGCTGTCCTGATGCACTGCTCTATGAGTAGGGGAGCAGCAAAGATTGGGGCGGGCGAACTACATAATAGTAGTCACTATTTGTTCGTTTGTTTGGAATGCCGAGGAATTTCGGAAAGGCCAATTATCCGAGTCTCAATCGAGAATATGTTTATTCATCTTTCAATTGCTTCTTTGGACGGATGGTATCTTGATAGCCCTGTCTCGTTCTTTGCCGAGAAGCATTATAAGCTAGTATAACGGGCAGGATGTCACCCGATCTTGTGGCCTAGTGGTTAGGGCATATGCTTTACATTCCCCTATACTTTCTCTGGTATAGTCCACATGGAACGCATAGGATCGCAGGTTCGATCCCTGCCAAGATCACGACAATTCCCTTTTTGCGTCCTCACCAAACCAGTTGGGTTACTCTTTCCACCATCAAGCAGAGGGGGTTTCATCCTACTTTTAATGGGGCTGTTTGTGATGGCCGTCGGATATTGTATTGTATAAGTTTGAATTGGCCTCGGTGTGTATGCCCTTTGTCTGGATATTCGGGTGAGCTTCCGTTCCCGGCACTCGACACGGGGTGGTTGAGTTGTCTGTCCTTCATCCGGTATGCTCAACTCATTCTTTGTCGACCATGTTCATTCGGGTTTCACTTTTATATTTTTATGGATATTTGGTGCGCAGTCGAGGTTATCTGCACTCGCGTGCCTTCTTTTATTTCCGGAAAACAGATATCAAGGTATACTCCACATTTCCATACCAGCACCAGCGACCACAAATCTGTTTTCGTCCAAGACTTCCAAGTCGCCCGAGTCCGCGACGGATGAATACTGATCATCGAGCAGCGCGATTCTCAAACCCGTTGTCTGCCAATCCGCCAGCTTCCAGGTCTTGACCCGCTGGTCGCTGCTCGTGCTGACGACGATGGCGTCTCTGTCATCGTTTATCATTCGGAGGATGGCTATCCCCGTGATGGCGGCTGCGTGTGCCGATCTGACGATTGACTTGCCTCTGACCTCGTACCCCGCTTCCGTGGCGTTGAAATGTACACGCGCAACCCCCAGTGCGTTGTCGTCTCCGCCCGTGACGACGAGGTAGGTTGTCTCGCCGTTGGACTCGACCTTGCGCATGTCGAGCGACTTGACGCTGTTCTGGTGCAGCTTCGTCACCGCCACATCCCTGAACTCGTCTTCCGTCTCGCCATTCTGGTTCGAGGGTGATGTTACGTTTCCGTAGATAGCGAGATAGCCATCCGTGGCGGCGGCCAGGACGGCCGGGCCGCCGCCGTCAACGGAACCCAGGTGTCGCAGCTGGGTGAGACAGGCCCCCGTGTAGCCGCGCCTGCCGCGCAGGCTGAAACCCGTCTGTCTCGTGTACGTGTACGACAGCAGGGTCGAGTTCGACAGGGCCATCGTGATGCAGAAGGCCGCGTCCCCGTCTTGACGTGACGATCCGTAATTGGTGGTGATGGTGATGGACTCGACGTCGAAGTCCGTGATGCGCAGATCCCCGCCCTCGGACCGGTCCGGGAATACGGCCTCGCACACCGTACCCAGCGGGCAGACGTCGTTGTCGATGCGGTTGATTCGCCACGCGTAGAACTCCTCGTTGCCGGCGCTGCTGAACAAGTACCCGTTCCCGTGCCACTTCAGCGTCTGAATGCCCGTCGAGTGCCTCTCCAGCACCGCCACGCACCGGAAGTCCCCCCGTCTTCTTGCGGATGGTGACGCGTCGTCCTCGTCCTCGACCTCGTCCTCGGCATAATTACAGTACTCCCATATCCGTATCGCGGTGTCCTCGGCGCCCGTGGCGATGTACCTCCCGTTGGGGGAGGCGCTTATTGCCTTGACCTCCCGCCCGTGGCCGCCCGGCTTGAGGGTTTTCTGAGGGGCGTCAGTCTGCGAGAAGACATGCATCTGCGGCGCCTTCGTGTAGACGAACCGGAACCCCTCGAGGCTGTCGCTGAGGCGCGTGTAGGCGAAGCTGCGGTGCGCACCGCCGCAGTCCACGCTGGCGATCTCGCGCCGCCTCGTCTCGTTCCAGAGCACCATGTTCTTGCCCTGGAAGCCACAGAGCATCAAGTCTTTGCCCCCGCCGCCGTTGTCGGAGAACCAAGCCCACTCGATCAGGGATACGAACCGGGGTGTCACCTCATGCAATATGTTTAGTTCGACGATGCCGTCCGTAGTTTGGAGTTCGTAGATTCGATATTTGCCGTCTCGGCATGTCGCCAGAAAATAGCCGGGTGCTTGGTCACTACGGGTGGGCAGTGGTACAATTGAATTGATAGCGTCCCCAAGCTTGACTTTCACGCTCAATCTAGGAGAGTAGCCTCCCGTGGCATCCTGCGCGAGAATAGAAATGGCGCCGGTCCTGGAACCAAGCAGGAGATATCCTTGGTAGAATGCGGCACCCGTGACTTGGAAATCCTTCTCTAACGTAACCTCGGATTGAATTGCTGACAAACGTGAATCGAGCCGTATAATCGCAGCGCGCGGGGCGCCGAGCACGGTGACGAGCAACGCCACGGGATGCTCTGTATAATACCCGTTGCTAAGATCCGCGGAGGAATCCTGTAAGCGATCGGCGCTAGGGCGGTCCACCTCCGAGAGACAGAAGATGTCGGCGACTTTCCCGCCCACGTTCGTCAGCGGTCGAAGCGACAGGCGGTCGTCCGCGGCGGCGGCGTCATCATAGCAATACACGTCGCCCGCCGTCGTGCCGACGAAGGCCAAGGGCTTCGCGCGCGAGCTTCCGAGCACCGAGTACGAGAGGAGGGTCTGCGATATTTCCTCGGGCAGCGGGAGTTCCGCCCACTCGAGCTCTAGCTCTTCGGCCTCCTCCTCGAAGGTTCCGAGGAAGAGCTTACCGTGATTCGTGGCCACGAGGATGCGACGCTCTGTTACGAACGCGTACCGTTGGAAGCTCTCTCTTGCGTTCTTGCGCTGATACTGCGGACGGGATTCGCTGTTCGTGTGCGTGGCGTCTTTGTCCCCGCCCTTGGCTCTTTGGATCGGGTTGGCGCCTTCTGTTGTATTTGCGGCCAGACACGCCCGAGAGATGTCCGCCAGGGCGAAGGAGATCATTCGACCTGTATTCGAGGGAGTGCTAGGGGATTCTGGCTGGGTTGCAGTTTTGTCAGGCAATGGCATGGTTGGAGAACCTTTTATGAGAGCAACCTTGCCGTCCGAGCCGCCCGTCGCAACGAGAACCTCCCCCTCGCTGCTGTGGATCGCGCGAGACCAGATGTGCTTCCCGATGTGGTTCGAATGTGTAGACTGGTGCACCAGTTTCGCAGAAGGGTTGGGATCGTCCCGTGCTGAGCCTTCCGGCCGTGGGTTCTGTGATTGCTGCCTATCAAAACAGAGGTGCCATTTCTGTGCCGTGCTGTCCTCCCCGAACGAATAGATCTGGACTGTGTCATCACTTGGACATAGTCGCTGCTCTTGCGGGAATTCCACGTGCCATATCCTCGAGAGGTGAGCCATGGTCACCGCCAGGCACCTAGCCGAGCTGTCGTCGTCCCCCACGGCTCCGACGATGTCCCCGAACCCCGTCTCGCGCGCGTCCGATATACGCTGGTCGTACGTGCGGGACCCCTCGCCGCCCTCCGTGATATCCCAGACGCGGATCGTCCTGTCGTCGCTGCAGCTCGCCAGCAAGCGCACCGTGTCCCCGGTGGCCATGCGCGTCATCTCGGGGGAGATGTGGACCCCGAAGATCGAGCCCTCGTGGCCCGAGAAGACGAACAGGACCTCGCAGCCCGAGCCGGGTTCCTCCTCCCACTTCCTCCTTGGCTCGGAGCCGCTGGCGCGGCACTTCCAGACGAGAATCTCACCGAACACCGTCCCCGCGGCCACGAGGACGCGGTCCTCGGCGACCCAGGCCAGGTTCCCGGAGTAGAGGATGGGGCACGACGGCGACCGCACCCTCCCGAATGCGATCGTGGCCCCGTCACCGCTAGCGTGCGCCTCGACCACCTCGTTGTGCGCCGTGAGCAGGACGACGCGGTCTTCGTCTCCGGCGAAAGGCGAGATCGCGCCGTCGAAGATCCGATCGGGAGCCTTCGCCTCCTCGACAGGTAGGCTCCCGGCTGCTACCGAAGCTTCGTGGCGGACAGGGCCGGCGCAGACGATGGCCTCGACGAGCGCTCCGGGGATCACCGTCACGGAATGGCCGCCCCAGACCAAGATGCCGCGGGGAGGGTTCCGGGAAGAAGTAGTGGCGGCGGTGGCGGACGCATCACGGCCGCTCGGCGGCGGCGGTGGCACCGCGATGCCGTGGATGGGCTGCGCCCGGAAGACGGGCAGCCGGCCGAGGAGGCGGGCGGACGCGGCATCGTAGACCTTGATGTCGGTGTCCTCGCCGGCTAGGACGCAGCGTCGCCCATTGCCCGACGTGTAGAAGGCGAGGGCCGTGACGGGATTCAGTATTTGCTCTCGGCGGAGTCGGCCGAGGGGAGCTGGCTGCGGCCGATTAGCAACCGGGTTGTTTGTACGCCTCTATATATATCACATCTTGTAAAAACAAAATCTGGGAAAGAAGGTTTGTAACGATGAATTTACATTACAACACGGATACGACGAACCTCAGGAGACATAGTGCCGGTCGATAAGCATTTATGCCCGAAACTGCCCTATAAGGAAGTCGACCTCGTGATAAGGTTCGAGAGCGTGATCCCGGATTTCCAAGTTTTACCTTTACACGTGTTGGGTAGGGAGGGAATTATTATCTGTGAACCCAACCAAATGGCTTGGTGTTCAGATTGTTATTGATTTTGGGCAAATTCGATATGAGAAAGGAAAACCTGGCGAACGAATATAATAATAATGAGTTTAGAGTCATCGCATTCTGTATCACACTAAGGCTCTAAGTTATGGAATTGTGCTCGAGATATGCCGGTCCAGTTCTAGGACCCACCTCCAAAATCTCTTAAAGGTCTCAACACCTAAACATAAGGAACCGTAGTTCTCGCCCATTTCCAAACCCGAACGCCGTCAATGCAGTTCCATAACCCAGCCGACCGGCTTGTCCGTTTGTCATCTCCGTCATGAAGTCCCCCTTCCGTCTCTTATACATTAGCGGGAATGAGAATAGGGCTCGTAGGCGAGATCCGGCTGTCGCATTCCACCTCGTTGCGGCAAACCGAAGTTATAGCCGTTCTGCTGTGTTTCGCCGATGGGCTGGTACGAGCCGGTAGGAACGAGCTTCTCGTGCTCGCCGGAATATCGCGACCCCTTCTGGTAGGGCCGGTTCTCGGGTTTGCAGCAGCAGATGGTGAAGAGCCAGAAGGAGCTGGCGGCAATCGCGAAGGCGGCCCCGAGCCACGCGACGGCTAAGAAGCCCGTGTCGAAGTTGGCATGGGCGCCTTGATTGGAACCGAAAGTCTCGATGGTGCCGACGGCAACACTCGCCATGACTGTCATCATGGCCGCAGCGCCGATAACGAACATGGTCGCAATCCCGGAGATAAGCCATGTGACGCAGGAGACGGCACGAGAGCACGCGGTGAAGAGACCAATGGCAAGCTCCAAGGCCAGTGCGATCATGGCAATGATATAAACGACCTCGGTCCACTTGTTGAGCTGCTCGAACGCCTTCAATCCTTCAACGATCCTGGGGATAGCGGTGTCGTTGGCGCCGGGTATACTTTGCAACGTAGCCAGGAGGTTGCCGTCTTCGCTCATGCGACCCTCAGCCCAGTTAAACTGCGGCTTGGTACAGTTGTGGGAATCATCTTGGTATGTCGCACAGTAACCCCAGAGGTTGATATCGTATACCTTGGCGAGACCGAGGTCCTTGGCGGTGAGACCGTTGAGGCTCTCAAGGCTGTCGAGATTGTTCAGAAGCGACGAGGCTGCCGTATTACTATTCTTGAGGTCCTCGATAGCGCTCTCGTCGTGCCAGTTGAGGGAGGACTCGTGCGCACGGCTGTTGATCTCGCTAAGTTGCTGGAGCTGGTCACTGTTGGCGCCGGCAAGGTCGGCGAGGACGGCGGCGTCAATAGTCAGGTTCGACACATCGATTCGGAACATGTACAGGCTGGTGTTGGTGACCCCAGTAAGACCAGCAATCAGCATGCACACGATGCTGGCTACCGTCAAGACGAACGGCAGAGCCACGCAGAAATATCTCCCGACACCCATGCTGGACCTTCTCCTTTCGCAGGCTTATGTGTTTTTAAGTGTTGCTGGGGGGACTTATGGTAGTATTCGCGATGATGCAAAATACCTTCAGCAAGCGAATGAAGTGTAGTGGGAAACGAGAGTATTCGTCGTAGGAGTAGAAGTGTCTAGACCTGAACGACCTCTAAGATGGAGAAATCGCGTAGATCGAAAATAGATGAGAAAGATAGAAGCTCCAAGATTCAGATGCCTTGGGAGGGTGAGAGGTGCTACTTGTACGAATAAAAGAGGTAGGTTGGGAGCTGCCAGAAGCAGATGATCCTACCAACTTTGTACTATCAATCACACTATTTCGTACCATCCCCCATGTTTTCGAGGCTGAGCACAGCAAACAAGATTGCACGTTCTCGAGTGGCGCAGTCTCTGACACTTTAATGTCGTTCAATCGTGTACGTAAAACGGAGGATCCAGATTAACTTAGTGCCTACCTAGGCCACTAGTAGTCTAGCTGCCTTTGGAACATAATACATCCGCGTAGATTTTGGGGAGGGGCTCAAAGGCGGTGTCGTGGCTGCGCGGCCTAGCTTAGGTAGGCAGGCAGCGCAGGAACCCCAGAGACCCGGCTTTCAGGCCCCCCCCACCTCCAAGGCTCCAAAGCAAGCCCGCCCAGCCCTCCGCCGTTGCAGGTGCACAAACTTCCAAAAGAACTTTTTCAGCCCAGCTGTCCATGGCTCGTTTTATAGTAAGGCTCCAAGCCCCCCCGCATGTGCGCGATCCGGCCACTTAAAACACTTGTGGCGCTCGAGCCACCCACTTAATACGCGTAGTCTGTCTCCACAGCTTCGATCACATCAGCATTTAAAGCGAAACTTGACAAATGAGGATCCTCCAGGCTGACATCATCTGCCTCTTGTCCCTTTTTCTAGTAGCTCTGCGACTGCGACTACTACGCAAGCAGTAGGTAGAGGTAGTAGAATCTGCACATTCTGTATCGGGCAAAACACACAGGAAACCATCATAGCACAGAGTCTCCTGTCGCCTTCCTTAACAATTACATATGATTTTCAGAGAAGCTATGATGTATGTCCATAACCCATGGTCCCCCTTAATGATCGCTAGTCATTGCACGTCATCGTAGTGTGATCTTCCGGCGTATCATTCTCGTCTGGAAGGCTGGGAAATGGCTGCTTTCGCTCCGTGACGTATGCGTCAAAGGAGAAAGCAAAGGTTAGGTTCATCGGCACTCTGGCATAGAAGTTGAGATAGGCGGGTAAGATACCTACAATTAATACGACTTCGACGGAAAGGCGTGGCGCAAGTGAAGCTAGACCCTGACGTGGCCCCCCCAGCGAGAGACACCTAGAGTGACTGTGGCTGAAGCCGGTAGTCGGCGCGGATTATTGGGTTGGGCCCCGAATTATTCTAAAAATAAGCCGGTGCCGTCTTTTCCCGAGACTTTGCTTCGCCCGAAAACAGGTGCCTTACGAGTCGGATGTCATCCACCCCACGTGCCGCCTCGTCACTCAGCCTTCTCCAGCCCCACCCCACATTATGGATAAATATTATCACTTCCAAGGCCTTCAAGCTCCTAGCAAACGGTCCCTCGAGTGATCTCCATGGCTGTCGGATGTAAAGTGAGACCTGTCCATTAGTAACAACCTTGGAGGATAGAGCACCCGGCTTCCTAACCCCTTTCCGACGCCGTGACACGATTGCGTTTCCCGAGTCAGCTTCTAGCTACCTGGGTAGTCTACCGGCGACTCGTGATTGCAACGGAGCTATTTCGTACTACCTACATCGTCATAATTCGCTTAATAAGGAAACGTGTGTTCTAAAATGCGGTCGGCACGGCCGGTCCCGTGACCCCATCTGGGTGTATAAAGTGCACCTCTGCCTCGAGGGACACGGACGTTGACACTAGCAGCAGGAGCCCCTTGGGCAGCTACGCATAAGATTTGCCTTGATACCCTTCTCCGCTGGCTCTCTACGTACGTATTCGAAGCTATCTTGGCCGAGCAATTAGCTGCGGACCCTACGGTCAAGCGACGCTCGACAGCCCCTCGGTCCTGTTGGCGGTGAATCCGCCTACTTTATCTCTGAATGCGACAGGGGTGTCGAGTTTCTGGGAACTTGCGCACATGCCAAAGGCAGTCCAGTCTATCCATAGTAGGTTCAACTTCAAGAAAATTTTCTGTCTGTTTTATTAGTGACCTCGAACACCTCCCTGAACGCTTCGCGACGCAGACAGCTGATCGAAACTGGTAAGCGGTCCGGTCGTTGGCTAGGCGCATAGAGCGAGTACATGCGAGCTGGGTATTCTATTTTCAAGAGTAGCATTGCTTACAAAGACATACTTTTTGTCTCCATACATAAGTGCCTACCCAGTCTACGTTCGTGGACCGGGCACGCATATGTTTTCACCGTTTTCGATCATCGTCAGATCAGGTGTCACGTAAGTAAATAAGGTTTCGTAGGTTCAAGCTCTGCTGCTACACTTCGTCGCTCAAGCGCGTGCTTAGTCGGACAACATTCCGCGGTCCCCTTCTCTGCTGCAAAGGTCTTGGGCAGACAGGCCCGCGGGACGCATGTACCAGCAGACAGACATCCACTTTCGGAACGTGCCTCCCATGTCAATAGTACGAACAATGCGGACGATGCTGTCCAATCAGCCGTTGGTATTCAAACCTTAAACCTCTCATGTGCTCAACTTGAGGTACCCATCTGCTTCCAGAAATTAGCGAAGCTTTTTTCGAGATTTCTACCCGCCCTTTCTCTTGATGTCACCGCCCCTGCAGATACTTGTTGTTCTCCCGTCTATTGTTTCTAACTGCGGTAGGTTCGGATTGTACCTAGGCAATGTGGTTGAGAAAAAAATGTCATACTTCTAAGATACTCCAACTTCGGCTAGCGGATACTAGGTACTAAGCAACCAAGGCAAATGGGGAAAAAATATAAAAATAGAAGAATATACCCATATTCTCTGAGATCCAAATATTATATTTCTTTTTAATTTACATGTAATTGGTGGTTACTGCATAAAAATCTATGCAAGTACAGGTATGTCATTTTAGAGTGTAACAATTTTTTTGTCGACCACCTTGCTACTATGGTGTTATGGGTAAGTTTAATAACACTGCCAGGTCGCTGCGCTAAGGCGCCACAGCATCTTTCCGTATCGGGTTAGCTTATATGCTTACATAACCTCTTTGTTTTGTACAAAAAGTTTAAAGAAAATATATATAAAGCCTTATATTAATATTTTATACGTATTATATATCTTTTTAACGTTTAAAAGTTAAAAGCTGCCAGTTTGGTATATGGTCTGGCGATGTACCTTTGGGTAAACCATGTAAAAGCTACACCTAATTTGGGTAGCGCGATTACTAGCGCGACCCACTGCTACCTGACAGTGTGATAAAACTTTTGCCCGATACCACAGTAGCTGTTACACGCAAATCGAGATAGGCAAATGGGCACATGTCTCGCAGGTCGGTCAGTCAGTTATGTTCACGTGGCTTTATCGTTCCTGACTTCGAGATATCCTTTCCATCACATGGAATCTCTACCGAAGCATGTACGAGGTAGCGGCTCTCCGTTATACCCTTCTATATTAGCCACATCCCTACTATAGCTAAGATAAGAAGCTCTAGGTAAGGTACCGATCAACTTCGAGGCTCTAGTAGACCTGACAGACTAGACCAACGGACGGTGCCTTACCGGATACCTGGAGTACGGACTAGGCCCAAACCGAACCTCGCGACATGAAGTTGACCAACCAGGAAAGCACCCGCTGCACCTACTCACCCGAGGATGGGGCATTACGCACTCCAGCAGGCCTAGGCTCGCCCAGCTTGAAACTGGATCCTTATCAGTGGATTTCTTTAGAGCATATCCCGTATACCAATTCCACTTTCCAAGAGATTCGGTGATCCTGGATACCAGGGTACGTCCTAGATGCCAAAATTGAATCTTCCGGCCATGTTGCAAAGGCCACAGGCAGCCGGAAACAAATTTCAGACGGGCACCTAGATACGAGCTAAGTAGACCTCGTATATCGACGGCCATATGTGGGTACGTACGTACGGTATAACTAAGTAATCACAGAGCACAAACTGATGCTATACCACCACACCACCAAGCCGGAGCTGCATATACCAAGCCAGAGGTTCTAAACCAGAAGACACAGCGCCTAGACAAACCAAGGAAAAGACTCTTCGCATCATCTCATGTGAGACGCTTGGCACACACCGTGACACACACCAACGAAACTCTACGTCGTAGGCACTAACACCTCCCTGCCTGAGTCTGTTGCAGGCCTGGTAACGATGAATTGGCCGGAACCTTCCGAACACTTGGCCATTGTCATAATGGTACGCCCGAATCCACTTACGGATTCAGTTCTTGCTGACGAAATCCCATATATATGATTCAACTCATACACTGATAGATTAAACCTGCATGCATGCATGCATGTTCCCGTAGATAAAATCAATATAGGTAGGGCTACTACATAGGTTGTAGACCACTCACTAACACAAAATTTGCCAAACCTTCCGCGGTGCGAAGTCTTTGAGAGTGGTTCTTTAGTCGGTTCTTCGCCTTAGCTCTAGCCTCTAACTTGGGCGCTTGTTTACTTGGCGCTGCAGCCAATCTCTCGGAACCTCTGCCTGCCATACGTAGGTCTCTAACAATCATGTTACGCACTTATAGGTACTAGGTACATACAAAGAGATAGGCGGCCGTGGGCCCGTTATACGGTTATATTGGCTGTCTGCTCCCTGCTACCTAACTCAGCTCAACCAGCACTCGACTATAGATCACCGCTAATGCTCATTGGGAGACATCCACTAGGGGGATGCGCACCACCGGTACCAAAAGTATACCACCTAAGTATCAAGCGAGGCCAACCAAGCCGCCGCCTAGTGTACATATAGCATACATACGGGGCATACTAATACACCCGTGGACGCATACATACCCTTTCGTCTTCATGCTACCCAGTATACCACACGCCTACGTTGAGACAACTCCAGCGTCTTCCCTACTCAACCTAGTGTGCCTAGCTGATGAGGGAGCAAAATCCGGTAGCCATCAACTGAAACCCACCCGCAGTACCATGTACATACTGTAGAGTCTCTCTGCCTACTTGCCTTATATAATTCCATTTCATAACAACACACATACATCCATACATGTACTTAACTCTAGCAAAAGTTTAAAAGTGCTGCTCCCCGCAATTTTTCTTGCACACATTACGCTAAACCGCTAAACTAACCATCAAGTAGGGGACGATCGTCATTGTACTTGAGTAACACACCTCAACCACATCATACCACTTATCTCTCCCTCTCCTTCAGCCTCTCTTCCCATCCCCTCCTCCATTTGCCTCATATTTGATAATCCAACCCCTTCTCTTCGAAGTTACCTATATCCTGCTCCCGACTCGATTTATTTTTAGCGAATACGTAAGCTGTGCGTGTCGGGGTTAACTAAGATCGGCCCTTTGTCGCCCATCCGTCGACGGCCTCTTTCTCCTCTTCTCCGAAGCAACCGGCAGACTCGATCATCTTAATGCGAATGCGGCTGGCAACCCGATAGCCCTTTCCTACCTAGCAGATCGGATTATCCGGCTACCGTCACTTCATATCTCGGCCCTCTCCCTCCACCGAGCCCAACTACTATTCTTAGTTCCGAACTCCTTCCGATAACCCCGTCCGCCCAACGCCGCATTCATCCTCAACGTCTTTCCGTTCCACGACCGCCTGTCAACCTCAACGTCCATTCAACTGACTGGCAAGCATCTCCACGACCACGGACAACAAAACGGCTCCACGAAGGTCCTCCTCCGTCACCCTTCTCCTTTCCCTCTTGGATCACCTATTCCACCCCCCATAGCAGAGGCTTGCGTTGCAAAGAACCACATCACCCTGCGACCTGGTAACTCGGTTGAGCGGCGAGAGCCTGGCCCGTTTTCGGACAAGGGAATATTCGTCCTTGGAATTAATCTGTACATACCTACTGTCACACGACCTAACGCGAGCCTGATACGATAGTATGGGAAACCAGAACTCCAAGGAGGGCGGAAGCTCATCCAAAGGTGCCACCTCTCCGGAGTTCCAGTCGTACCCCTCATTCAGCAGGTCCGATACTAGGGAATCCTCGCGTTCGCTCCGGGCTCTCCGGTCGAAAATTCCAGGAAGTAAGACGGACAGCCCACGGAATTCCACCATCTTGTCCAATGGGAATGGAGATGCGTCCCTCGAGAAATCTGATGCCGCGTCGGTAAAATCTGGGAGGGGTGGCAAGTCGAGGACCAGCCAAGGCCGTGTTGAGCCGACTTCTCCTCAATCTCCCCAGTCTGACGTCCTGAACTCACCGGTCAGCGAAGACCAGCCACCGCCGTCTCCCATCCAGTCGAGTTCCCTGATAACCGGACATGGAGACATCGATGCGGCTAAGGCTGCAGGCGAAGTAGATCACGTCTCGGACCAGCCGCCTTCTGGTGCGATCAACTCAAACCCAAACCCGCTGCAACAACCCGGCGCATCTATCCTAGTCAAGAGGGAGGATACCATCAACCCCGTATCGAATAGTAGCGCCAATCTCATGGCCAAGGACGACGTCACGACCGGCGGCGTCGCTATGAGCGAGATCAAGGATATAGATCTGGACGACTTCATCAAGAGACTTCTCGATGCCGCGTACGCCGGGAAGGTTACCAAGAGCGTCTGCTTAAAAAACGCCGAAATTGTCGCCATCTGCCAGAGGGCCCGCGAGTGCTTCCTATCGCAGCCGGCGCTACTGGAACTCGACGCCCCGGTGAAGATCGTGGGTGACGTCCATGGCCAGTACACCGATCTTATCCGTATGTTCGAGATGTGCGGTTTCCCTCCCAGTTCCAATTACCTCTTCCTCGGGGATTACGTCGACCGGGGCAAGCAGTCTCTGGAAACCATCTTGCTCCTCTTATGCTACAAGCTCAAGTACCCCGAAAACTTCTTCCTCCTGCGTGGGAACCACGAGTGCGCCAACGTTACCAGGGTATACGGTTTCTACGACGAGTGTAAACGGAGGTGCAACGTCAAGATCTGGAAGACCTTCATAGACTGTTTTAACACCCTTCCCATCGCCTCGATCGTTGCCGGCAAAATCTTCTGCGTGCATGGCGGCTTGTCCCCGGCCCTGACCCACATGGACGACATCCGCAACATCGCCCGCCCTACCGACGTCCCTGACTATGGCCTGCTGAACGATCTGCTCTGGTCCGATCCGGCCGACATGGAACAGGACTGGGAAGCCAACGAGCGAGGCGTTAGTTATTGTTTCGGCAAGAAGGTTATCACCGATTTCCTAGCGTTGCATGACTTTGACCTTGTCTGCCGCGCGCACATGGTTGTCGAAGATGGCTACGAATTTTTTAATGACAGAGTTCTGGTAACGGTCTTCAGCGCACCCAACGTGAGCAGACGCACATCCTATACCGCTGATCAATACTGACCACGCGTGCTAGTACTGCGGCGAATTTGATAACTGGGGTGCCGTCATGTCGGTCTCTTCTGAGCTCCTCTGCAGTTTCGAGCTTCTGAAGCCGCTTGATTCCTCCGCGCTTAAGAGCCATATTAAGAAAGGCCGCAATAAGCGCAACAACATGCTAAACAGCCCGGTACGTAGAGTCTCAGACCAGCCCATCTCCCAGCCTCGTCTAACACCTCTACTGCAGCCTGCAAGCGTCTATCCTCAGAGCGTATAGGAATCCCTCCGAGTCGGCTCGGGAAGCAATTTCTGCCCGAATTACCGTCTTATCCGAAGGGTTCAATCATAGGCACGTAACGAGACTACAATTTTCGGTTCTGCGAGCTCTCGTACAGGTACGACAATAAGAGTCCCGGAAGGAGCTTCTGCAAAGCAACAGTTAGTGGCGGAGCAAAAGCGGATTACAGTCGTGGAATCCACGGCAGAAGCTGTACTCGGTCAGACGACCCGATCCGAAGCAATGGTGTCGCCAAGCTTCAGTTGGCGAGGATGTAGCAGTCCAAGCCCAGCCGAAACAGATCGGAAACGGTCCGGTAAGGCGACAGTCCGTCCCTCCGACGGGTAACACGAGGAGAGGAGGGTGGCGCGCTTATAGAGGTGGAGCATCATTCCTTCACTCCTTCGTCCCAGCCGTCCGCTACGAGGAGGTGGGTCTGAAGGGCCAGAAGGACGCAGCGTGCTGGTTTGAGGGAAACAGTTTGTGTACAATATTTCCCGGGAGTTCCAATAGGCTATTCAACCGCGTATCGATGAGCGTCGTTAGGCTTTTAGCTCGCTGTCAGCTGGTGCCAGCCGTGCATATGAGGCGGTCCTTTTTATTGAGTAGCCGGTGATGCTTATTATTTTCATATAAAAATAACTTATAAAAGAAAGGGATTGAGATGTAAGGCTGAAAAAAAAAAGAGATGGGATGTCCCGTCCAGGGGATCAAATCTCAGATCTGATACCGCTGCTGTAAACCAGCTACCCATGCTACCATTACACCAGATGGCCTTATATATATATTTTTTTTTCTTTGGTGGGTAACCTAGTAGATAAATACATTGATAAACCTTTCCGTCAGTGATTCAGGAGGGTGCGACCGTTCAGGATCCTTGACCTAGTGTGACGCGAGCGGCCTTGGGAGGCACAACTGAAACGAGTCGCTTCGGAAGGCACAACACAGCTTTAGTCGATCTCTGTTCCAACAAAGATCCATGGAGGTGGTAGTACGGTAAGACAAGGAAATTTCTTGACATATTTCCCAAATTGAGGCCGCTTGTCGAATATTCTATATGCTGCCTCAAATAACCATAGATATGTACTATTAAGTGTGCCAAAAATGTGATAAACTCGACTGGCAAATAAAGAAAATAGCTGGGAGTCTTTTAGGGATGGGAGAAACTTGGAAGAAGCTCGGATTTTAACCGTCAATATACGACACAAGGTTGGAGTGCTGGGCTCACAGACTGGCATGGGACCCTTCACCCTTCACCCTCTCACCCCGTGCCTTGTACCAAGATATCCCTTCGTTTGTGCCTGTTGGCTCTGAGTCAGCCCCACCGTTCTCCTGCTTAGCCGGTGAAAAGCAAGTGATCGTGTAGCCCAGCTGCAGCTGCTGTACGTAGAAGCCGGGATACAGGATTGCCTCTCGTATCTTGTGGAAGTAGCTGGAAAGCTGCTGGGAATTGCTTGCCGTAAGTGTACTTGGCGGCAGCTGGAACGAGTGTATACGTTTCCTGGATATAGGAACTGTTGGGGGTCTAGTTAAAGGACAATAGGTACAAGGGTGTATACGGCCATTAAGGAGGTTTACCAGAATTTTCTCGAGAAAAAGGAGGGAATTTTTTTCTACATCCTCCGGTATGTCTCGCTGTTCGTGTTGCTAATCTCCATTTCGTATCTGCGAAGGATGGTGAAATCGTCCTGAGGAGAAGACTGGTGTTGAATATAATTGTTCTGATGGAATCTATGATAATGCCTTGCAAAAGACGTTGTTCATTCTGTTGAAATGGCGCACTACGAGGCCCTGTACTGCCGTATACGGAATGACATTACTATAAGCAAATCACGTTAGTTATCTATAAAATAGTAAGGTTGTAAAGCCTTACAATAACTGTTGGTTGTTGATGGCTGCCCTGATGCTATTTTCCATACAAATTGTATGGGGAGCTACATCGTAACCGTATTTGGGAAATAGAGCTTTGTGGAGGTGACTAAATATCTGACGGAAGTCGACAAGGCGTCAGATACGTCGGACTTAGTCTGTGCTGAACTAGGACTTTAAACCAACCAATCCGTTCCGTTCGTGCTGCGTGCAGTGGGACGTTTCCTTCCATTTAAGGTAATGCAATTATCGAGAAAGTTGTGTTCCGATGCCTTGTCACCTTCCGTCAGATACCCCTATGACCTGTACCGAGAATTCCGTCATGACCTTCTACAACTAATTATGCTTTCTACAAACGGCTGTGCACCGTATCCAAGAACCAGAATTTTCTTTTTTCCTCGACCTAACAGCAAAATCAAAAAACCCCGGGTTCTTTGACTTGGATGGAGAGGGAAAACAACAAAAGTAAAATATAGTACTATGCCGAAGCTATTCCCCCCAAGCCTTTTGGAGAATCCCGAGGCCCGGACATTCTGCTTACAGAAGCAAATCACCGATACGGATTCTCTAAGATGCCATTTACGAGAATCTGTATGCCTAGGCATTGATGTGGAAGGCTGCGAAGGAATCGGAGAAGGCATCACGTCAATAGGTTTCGCCATCCTACCACCAACCGACTTCCTATCCAAGGCATTTCCTTCTCTGCCCTTCGAGACACAAGAGATTGTGGAAAAGTATCAAATTGAATCGTACTGTTTCTATATGGACGGCCGAAGGCGACGAAAACCACACCCCGCCTTCCCTTATGGGTCTACTGTTAAGACAGCAGACCTAGAGAGAGAGACAAAGGCCATCGTTGACGGCGTTAAGCAGCGCTACGCTGGTAAGGCCGTCATACTTATCGGTTGGCATCCTCATCCCCGAGAACTTCCAGCCATTCAGGCGCTCATCCCAAGCCTATTCCAGGAGGTTGTCGGGTGGGTAGACGTTGTCGACGTAACCCGGCGGGTCTGCGTCTCTAAGCAAGAAGATCTGGCTAAGTCCTGGCCGCCTCTTAGCGACGTGATGCTCTCCGTAGGCTTTAGCGAAATATGTCTACCACCGCGCTTCTGCCACTCCGCTGGCAGCGACGCCATTCATACCATTACCATTCTGGCCAGACTTCTAACATGCGACCCTGATAGACCGCCTATAGAACTGCGGCGACGGCGACCACTCAAGCAGTGGCAGCAGCAACAGCAGCAGCAGCCCAAGGAATGATTCTGGGGGTCGGCACCTCGACCTCTTCCACCAGACTCTGATTCTGAATACGACTAAGCCTTCCCAACTGATCATGATAACAACACATTTTCAGCGCCCCATACCGGCCCCGGACAGAGAGGACTATTCTAGAGGGGAAGGTTCCGGGCATGAGGACTCGGGAAATGGCTATGATGATGGCTATTATAGTGGGTATGACAATGATTGAAAGTATTTGTCTAAGACCACTGAGGGCAGTGGTATTCTTCTTGTGCTGGGCATTTTGATACAGAAAGGCAGGGGGTATCAACTAACTCACTCAAAAACCTTTCTCATTCATTTTACCCTACCCACCTCTAAATATCCATCAGGTCACCCACAGATAGTTAATTCTACATCTTCTATTTTCCCTCTTTTCCCACCCCTACAGTACGCCATCACTTGGCTTTGGTAACCGTCACTGCTAGGTTGCACACGGCACATTGTCGTAAAAAAACAGGTATGCAGCAGAACTACATTTAACAGCTTCCTTCTAGCAACCATAACCCCCAGAACTGAACGCTCAAGTGGCTGGCTAATCCCTAGACGACGTGACCCTTAGAAAGGGGGGTAGGACACCACAGGGCTCAAGTTTAGCGAAATACCTTAGCATCAAGACGTAGTGACACCGTCTAGCTATATGAATCGTTTAGGTTCGTAAGCGTTGCTAAAAATGTTGAGATGACACGGCTCGCTGGTATAGACAGTCACCGCAAAAGGGAGAAGAAAAAAATTACGATACCGATACCGGGGTAAATCAAGATAATTAACACTGAGGACGAACCAGTCCCGCCGGCGTTCAAGCTCCGCGGCCTACGCACCGCTCCCGTGCCAGACCACTACTCCCCCGGATACCACGGATGACCTACGGACAGAGCTCCGAGTGGGCTCGTGCCGTCCCCGCGTAGCCCCGCCGCCCGCCCCCGGTCCTACCGTTACGACTTCCCACCCGCCTGCGCCGCGGGGAGCGCGCCAGAGGTCCCGCCCCGCCGAGGACGAGCGCGAGGGCGTCGAAGTCCCCAAAATGTTACACCGTTGATGGTCAACGTGTTGGGGCGCGTTGCCGGTGTCTCCCGCACCTGCGATGCCCGGGTACCTCAGCTGCCGGCTCTAGTTGCCGGTCAAGGAGCGGCCGCTTGCGCTTCTCGCCTGGCCCGGAACGGGGGGATCCTCAACCTAGCTCGACCTCGAATATCGCCACTATCGGTTTCTTCGCGGTCATCACGATGCCTACTTACCTCCCTACCATAATTGCCTCGGGAGGTTGTAGGAGGGGGATCGTGCGGCCGGATATTTTGAAATGGGCATTTTGCACAGCGCGCCCAAGAAATAGAGCTAGTGATGGCCTCATTACACTTCTTTCCAAAGGCGGAATATCTATGGGGCAGAGTCTCGAGCCTAATCGAGCACGTAAGTAAGCACTTGTTTTGTATGTGTAGTTACAGCTAGTCTAACAAATCCCCATAACTAAACTAGGAGGCAAGGCAAAAGACGGATCTAGGCACAGTCCCCCAACCAGTTATCCGCAAGTCCACCTGGGATACGTTTGACGCTCAAGCTTTAGAAATTCCGATACAAGGACGTCGCGACTGTTCAGAGGGAAGACTGCTCGTTGTCGATGTTGTCTTGGTGATGATTAAAGCCCGTCCTAGTTGTAAATTAAGTAGTACCGCTCTGATCATTTAAAGCTCGGTTTTTATTCAGCGTAAATAATGGGCGAACTCGTAAGCATTCATCAGCCGAGAACGCACAACGTAGCACTCTCGGGATGTCCGCGACAAAAGAAGACTCAGTCGATGTACCTAGCGGGTTTGCGTCTTCTGCGCGGAGTCACTAGTTCTTCATCGTCATCGTCATCGTCGCTCTCATCTCCGTTGCCGTGGTGTCTGGCGCCATTGCTGTCCGTCCAGCTCTCTCCGTTGTATTCCTCGTAGCCCGCGTCGCGCTTCTCGTACGTGGATTGCGTGTCGTAGTCAGAGATGAGGTACTCCAGTTCTGACATCGGCGTGGAGAGCGGGCTAGACTCCAAGGCCTCCTTGCCCTGACGCCGGTTTCTAGCACGTGATGGTGTGTCTTCTTCAGCTGCTGAGTCGGAATCCGGCGCGAAGGTGGCCGCCGTATGTCCTAAGCCATCATTGGCCTCTATACCACCGCTGCGGCCATTAACCATCGTCCCTTCTTGAATTACTTCTGTGGCCTCGTCGTGGTCTTCGAGCTTGCGCGTTTTCCTACCCCGACGTCTTGGAGTATACTCCAGGTCGAGCTCACCATCATCACCGGGACGTTCCGATGACCGGAATCGTCCAGCGGTCTTTCTAGCTCTTGCGGGTCCCAGACGTTTCCTGCTACGCGGCTTGCCTCGAGAACCAGGGGGGTGGGCGGTAATCGATTGAACATCGTCCTGAGATTCACCGAGATCGGGATGGTACTCCTCTTCATCAGAATCCTCCATGACATTTCTCCGCTTGCGTTTACGGGACACTGGAGCTTCGATGTCGGGGAAAGGGTCCTCGGAAAGATCCTGGACGGCCGGGGCCTCCTCCGGCTCTGTTACGACCTTGACGGGCACCTTCGGCTTGGTCTTGCTTCCTTTCGGCCGTCCCGGTTTACGACCAGGCTTGCGGCCGGGTTTCTTCTTCACCGGCACGAAGCTCTCCTCCAGCTCGTCGGCTTGTTCTTTGGCCTTCCGCCGCCCCCTTCTAGCCTTTTGCTGGACTTCCCCCTCTTCCATGAGCTTCTTAGTCAGGTTTGGAAAGTTTTCGCCGTAGTTGAAAAATAGTTCTTCTCCCGCCTTGATGTCCCGCAAAGAAGAAAACTTGATACGGTACTCGCCATTTACGTAGAGGATCCTAGGCGTGACGTTGCAGTTCGAATCCTGGTGGTTGATATAGCGGCTAAGGTTGCCGTAAATAGCCGCGTCAACCCAGGTGCCTTCTTGTTCTAGTAGGGTAAAGAGGTAAGACGTGTTCGAACTCTCATCAAAAACATCGCCTCGACGCGCCTCACGGCGGACTCCTTCGTCGTGGCTTATGAGCTCGCCGACGTACTCGATGACGAACTCGTCCTGAGCGATATCTTCGGTCGTGAAGAGCCCATATCCGGCCACCTTTGATTTCCCCAGAACCACCGACTTCGACTTTCCCCGCTGCAGGGCGCAGTTCTGGCATCCGGTGGCGTGTAGAAGCTCGTCGTCCGCGTACAACGGATTCGCCCTCTCAAGGGCTCCGCAGCTCCCACACAAAACTGGGTCGCATTCTCGGTTCAGCTGCACGCAGATGCAAGGCCTGTCTTTCTGCTTAGATATACAGGTCTTCCCCTGCGAGTGACAGGCACATCCTGTGAATTTGTAGGCGCAGCAGGCCGCGGTGCAGCGGCAGAACCGCTCACACAGAAGTTTGTTCTGGACGCAAGGGCAATTTTCAGGCGTACAGGGTCCTTCGTGGTTACACGGGTCGAAGCGCTCTTTTCGCTGATGCTCGTGTGTGTCCGTCTGATCTTGCCAGTCATTAAGGAGCATTTTCTTGTGCCGATCATACCAAGGCAGGTTCTTGACCTTGTGTGCCGGCGGGGAAGCCGGACTTGCAGGCGATTCCAGATTGAGCTTATCGAGCTGGCGGTTGACGTCCCAGCAGGGCCTACCAGTCGTTAGAGCGGCAGTGCACTGGACCGGGATGCTCGTGTTACTAAGGGTCATAAAATGAGATTTGAGGATCATGATCTCGGTTTCGCTCCATGCGCGCGCTCGCGTCCCCGGTCGCCCGTTCAGGTAGCAATCCTCACCACAAGGCTTTCTATCAACCGGTTCCTTTGCTTTCTGGGTAGCCCTCTTGCGGAGCATTGGCGATAGCCCGCCGATAAGCTCAACTGAGAACCGCTTTCTTTCGTTGTCGAAACCGTATTCTCCATGTTCACAGCTTGACCCCGTGCAAATCAAGCAGCCGAGCGCAGCGTAGGTCTCTAGAAAACTCTCCACCGTCGTATGCTCATCTGTTACTTTGGCTTGACTGGGAGTTTCTTTCATCCACTTCTTCGAGTCGACGATGTTGTCCACCGTGCCATCCAGTAGAAGAACCTCTCGAAGTGGTACCGCGTGGTCTCCCAGTGAGGGGTTATTGAAGACCCGGTCGAACGCTTCGGTGAACATTCTAACGGCCTTCGCCGATCTTGGGGAACCCGCGTCGTCGTTGTAAGAATTCAGTATGCTGGATTTCTGCTGCGGCGTTACCGTATTCGTATGGCTGGCCATATGTCGAATGAGGGTCGATTTAGTGCAGTTCTCGACGCCGAGCTGGTTTAGCCAACGGTCAAGGTACAATAGCAGGACCGTCGCGCGTTCTTTCTGGATCGTCTTGACCACCTTCTGATGTCTACTGAGAGTGGCAAACCCGGACGTCTTGTCCATGTTTTCCAGGTTCTCAAGCCAACGACGATACTTCACTTCCTCGTTATCCGCAAGGTCGCGCAGATGAGGCACGTACGTCAGCATGGTGTTGGGAGACAGTATATTCTTGCTGATCTCAACATGGTGGAAGGCATAGTGTGGTACAGGCTCCTGCATGGTCTTAATGCAAATCACTGGGTAGTGTTCCCGCTTTTCCTGCTTCCCGGACCTGCCCTGGCCTACTTGCTGAAGCGGAGTCGGTTAGTCACTTCTTTGATATATACGGGATTTTCCTGGGGAACGAACTTTGGTCTTGATCCTCATGGTGTCGGATGATTTGCCGGTACCATCGGAGGGCAGGAGTCGCACACCGGCGAATGGGTCCTTCTTGCTGATGAAACGCTGCTCCGGGGCCTTTTGCTTCCATGATGTGCGGATCAGAGCGGACGTGAGCCTAGCCGTGTCCGTGCCGATATCCTTAGAGAATTCTCGGAGCTTGCCTTCTAGCTTTTCGATGGTCCATTCACCCTTCTTGGGTGTTTGAATTTTCGGGGTCTTGTGGCTATCAACGTGTTTCTTCGCCGAAGGGGGTGTCGCATTCTGGGCGCTCTGGCTGGTCTTGAAAAACGACCTCACTGATATGGAAGAGTTTTTTACGACAGCCCTAGTGTTCTCTTGCGCAGGCTCCTTTACTGAGCGCGAAGGGAGAGCCGCAGTGATGGAGATTTCCTCGCCCTGCATTGGATCTGTGGGTTGGCGGCCTAGGGGTGGTGGGCTTATAGGCTTGCGATGGCGAGAACCAGGTTGGGGCGGAGGTTGAGACTGTGACTGTACCTGCTGACGCGGCGTTCGAGCGACGACAACGTCGTCTTCAGAGTCCGTTAAGGTCAGGTCTATATGGTCCTTCATCCCCGTCATGGCAACTGATGCCATCGTGGCTCAGTTGCAATGTACCTTAATGGGTGGAAAGGAGCGATGTAGTATAAACGAGTGGCGAGTGCCCGGGCTAAAATTACGATCCAGGCACACCCCAGTCTACCAATATTTTGGCGATATAGGCAGGGTCAAAATCATCCTGCCTGATGCGTCTCTGTCTGATAGGGACGTTGCGGTGATGTAGTGATGAGTGTGCGGAATGTGCAAGAATGGCGGGTATCTCCACATTCAACACTTGAGACGCGCGCTTCTACGGCAATGGCCGGGGCGCGTCAAAGAAGGAAAGAGGGAGGATAGATGCCCCAGCTGTTTCTGCGGCAAATCAGTAGATGTCCTAGTATTCTCATATACGTTTCATAAATGGGCGACAAATAGAATGATATGAAGTCTACTGGCAACTCGAACGGGAATGCACTCAAAAATACGTACGTCTTGCCGCTTTTGGTGGTGATCATGAGCCGTGAGGCTGTCAATCTCCACAGACGCGAACCATAATTTACGGTAATTGGGTGGAGGCTGTGGCGAGTGGCCGCCGGGTAGCAGGTGTGGCGAGTGCGGCTTGTGTGGGCGCATCTGCAGTGTCACCCAGTCACCTTGACTATTTATATATCTTGCTATCGGGACAGTACTCAGGGGTACTTAATGTTAGTTTCTCCGCCAGGCCCACGAAATACTGGAATTGGCTAGGATGTTAATCCCCATACAATTTGTATGCAAAGTAACATCATTAATTATTCTGCTGTTTTCCACCACTGTTATAGCGCCTTTTAATCCGATCATAACAGCGATAACTGCATAGCGTCGTTAAAGCCAATCCGCCGCCCGAAGCGTGGGTGAAGTGGTATGAAGGCGTTGTTTCTTGATATAACGAATATGAGCTTTTGTATCCGTTGTAATTAGCTTCCGTACGTGCTTCAAAGCGCGTTAATACCTAGTATGGAGTTCAAGGTGGCATTGCGGGTTTGAAGTGATAATGGATTGTTGATGTATATTCCCATACAAATTCCATGCGCTTCTACAATTCTAACTTGACAAGGAAAATGTTGGATCGAGCAGGGTCACTAACATTGAATATCCCCAAGTACTGTAGCCCTTAGCCCCTTTATATTACAGTACATACAGCGCCTAGTATCTGATTATGCACCAATACATATGCATACATAAGCTTTGCACTAAAGATAGTAGGAATGTCTGATAACCAAATGAATGGTACGCTATGACGTCGTTATAATACAAGAAGCTACTTTGTGGGCAAAGAGACGCCCCTCTTTCTTTTACGACTTATCAGGTAGGTATCATTTCGAAGCACAATCCATCGTCCCACTACATTCTCACCCTTTCCGTTGACCCACATCTCCAGAGCATCTAACTGTAAAGGTATCCGATCCGCACGACGTCAGTACCAGGTTGATCCTCCAACATATCAACATCATCATCGTCATCAACTCATTGTTAGCTCTAACTCGTCTATCCGATTTGCATTCACTCAAAAGACAAAATCCTGTCCCGCTTCTACCTAGCCTCCCCCCACATATTCTCCAGTATATTCTTGCGCATTATATTATCCCTCCCTTATAAACAATTCCACCAACACGTCAGCGCATCTGCTGCCCACATTCCGCCCTGAAGTTGACCCGCGGTTATCGGTACCCTCGCATCCGATCGTCAAGTCAAGATGCACCGGACATATTCCATGCGCCAGTCTAGAGCGCCTACTGCCTCGCAAATCCAGGTGCGTACGAACGAATGGCTTCCTGGTCTCCGAGTTGCCTTTCAATTCCTACCCGCCTGCCGCTAACAAGAAGGCCATCGTTCAGAACCCGCCCCCTCCACCGTCGAGCACCAAATCCGGCCGCCTCTTTGGGAAAGGCGGTCTTGGTAAGTGTTTACCTGTTTCGCATGGGATAGATCGTGTCCATTCGGGTACGAATGAGCTAGATGTCTGACCACCGTTCAAGGACATGCATTCCGCAAGAACGCCGCTGGCGCTTTCGGGCCCGACCTCGCTAAGAAGCTGACCCAGCTCGTTAAGATGGAAAAGAACGTTATGCGCAGTTTGGAGCAGGTCGCTAAGGAGCGCATGGAAGTCGCGGTATGAAAACATATCCGTCTCAAGAAACTACCCCTCGCTCGGATCGCCTGCTGACAGCTAGGTCCAGCAACAACTCTCGCTCTGGGGCGAGGCTGGCGACGAGGATGTGTCTGATGTGACCGACAAACTCGGCGTCCTGATCTACGAAATCGGCGAACTCGAAGACCAATATGTTGATCGCTACGATCAGTACCGCGTTACCATGAAGAGCATTAGAAACATCGAGGCGTCCGTCCAGCCTAGCCGAGATAGTTAGTCTTGCCACTCAGGCAGCCCCGAGATAAGGGGAGGGGGAAGCTGACAACCGGATAGGAAAGCAGAAGATCACCGACCAGATCGCTCAGCTCAAGTACAAAGAACCCAACTCTCCCAAGATCGTCGTCCTCGAGCAAGAGCTCGTCCGCGCCGAAGCCGAATCCCTCGTCGCAGAGGCCCAACTATCCAACATAACACGTGAGAAGATAAAGGCCGCTTACTCGTACCAATTCGACGCCCTGCGCGAGCACTGCGAAAAGGTTGCCATCATCGCCGGTTACGGAAAGCACCTCCTCGAGCTGATCGATGATACCCCGGTTACTCCGGGAGAGACCCGCGCTGCTTATGACGGCTACGAAGCCAGCAAGGCCATCATCCAGGACTGCGAGGACGCCCTGACCAACTGGGTCGCCGACAAGGCTGCCGTCTCTTCGAAGCTCTCTACGCGCGCTCGCACCCTGTCGACGAGGCGCCGGAACAACATTAAGGCTCGCTCAGAGGGCTTGGATCTGTCCGGTCAAGATGCGCCATTGAACGATCACGAATCCTGGGTTGCCGCCGGGGATCACAGCGGTCGTCATGAGTATCGCGACGAGGATGAAGACGAGCAGGCCCACTCCGTTACCGATAGCGACGGTGGATTGAATGGCGAGCAACGCGGGAGAGAGCGCGAGGTGGCGGTATAGGACTCGACGCCTCGGTGATTTGCGGATCGTACCCATAATGTATAATTTGATGGTTGTCCAACTTGACAGTTCTCGCCAAGTCTTATCTTTCGGTGGTCGGCTTAAGGTTTTGGTTTCGTTTGGAGCAATGCTTGGTCTGGATCGGAAGGTTAGGTGCACTGGGGGGGCAATGGAATAACGACAGGAGAAGAGTAAGTGGAAAATATGGAACATGTGTAGCTACAGGTGTTCCTTTTCTTTTCCTCAAAAGGTAATTATCGCGAATGAATGATGTTGAATGTTTCATGATCCATAGAATCGCATCGGGAAACCCACTGTAGGATTGATTGCCGTCCTTGGATTGTCGGTACTTGAAGCGCTCGTGGTGCACGGAAACATATGCGTTGCTCCTATCCACGGAGATGTCACTTTAATTTCCGAGCCTATTACACATTCACCCCTTTCAATCAGTCGCAGGCACTTGTCAGAGCGTTAATGGCAATATCCATTCGAACACGTTCGTATCCCTAGTTGGAGTCATCACTAAATACAGAAAACGCGTTGACTCTCTTCCCTCACATCCTATGATGTTTCCATTTCGATTCCCCCACAGCATTTGCAAATATGCTATCAGGGCTCTTGGGGCACTTCTTCTAGGGTTGAAGAAGTGCAGGCGGTCCAATTCTGGGCGCTCTAGGTCATCCATAGAATTGTTTCCCCCCCCGGGGGGGGGGGTTCTTCGGTCCGCCGTGGCCCGTGGTCTCTCGGGCTCGGCACAGCTCTTCGACGTACCGGACAGAGTTTCTCACTGCGAGGCAGCCCTGTCTGTGGCGTGTTCTACTAACGCGATTTGGTGCAGCTGCTCAGCCTGTTGTCGCCGGCGGGGCTGGGATCGACGAGAGCTCGTTGTCCCCCCTCGACGAAATCCGCATCGCTGACCCAAGCCAACGTCGTGTATAGCCGGGAGCTCATCACATGCATATCCTCCATCGACACCGCTAGGGTCCACCAAGCCGGCCCTGACTTCCGAAATCGCGATCGTGGCACGACGTTGCCATCGTGACTATTAGGCATGACGGAGGGAGCGGGGCCCTCGGTCTCCCACGCTAGGGGACCTCCCCGCTGCGGGACCGGGCCCCTCGACCAAGGCGCACACGGAAGCCCACGGAGGTCTCGAGCCGCGCTGTCGTGCTGCGGGAGAGCGGAGATCGCCGCCAGCGCGCAGAAGCAGGAGCCGGCGCAAAGGACCGCCTGCGTGCCGGCTGTCGTGACGACGTCGGTGACGTCGCCGTCGAGGGCCAGGACCGTGGCGCCGTCGATGCGGCAGCGCAGGCCGTGCACGAGGATGCCGCAAATCGTCGTCGGTGGCGCCGGCAGCGGGATGGCCCTGCTGTGCGTCGGCGGGGCGCGTGTTCGTGAGAAAAGGTGACAGGAAGGTGGAGACGGAACAACTGATGGTGGCGAGAGCCCTTGGGGGTTCGGTTAGGGCTGCTAGGAAGAAGGGGAGGAGGGGGGGTGGTTTGGGAGATGGTCGTGTTGGCACATGGCCCTGCTTTGCTGATGGGGTTTCTGCCGCTCTAAACTTCCTTTGCTTTTGGTTGGCGGGTTCTGGTTCGGGAAATAGATGATAAAAGACAAGGGTTGGTTACCAGTCGCGGAGAGACGTCCGGTTATGGAAGGGACCAGGGAGGTAACTATTGCGACGAGTGTTACGAGCGGTATCATGATGTGAGCCTTTTTCTTGGTGATTATTTCTAGGCCGGGGACCTGATAATTGCCCAAGCTACCAATGTGCCGTGGGCGAGAGACGGCTCACATTCTATCCCCTTTGAATGAATTGAGGGATTCAGTTGCTTCGTGCCTATAGGTTGAATCACTGAACTGTTAACAACGTGTAACATATTAAAGCGTGTATGTGTAATAAGACGGATCATTCCAACGAGGTGTAGTGGGTTGGGATGAACTCACGTCGGAAGGTTCCAGTCTTCGATTCAACTTACTTCTTACGCCTAAGTATACAGACATGATCAAAACGCTGTCGCCGATATGGTTTACTCATGTCCTTAGGAGTAGTCATAGGGTCTCTACACTACACTTTTCCTGTTGGTATCATCTGCGGTGGGAATGAAAGTACTTCTACTCGCTCAAGAGCTTTGAAGCACCTTGTGTGCAGAGCGGGTGTTCTCAAAGGACTCGCGTGGCTACTCGCTCGATTGAAAATCACTCCTATTCGGTTTTTACAGCACTTTCGAGCTCAGAACGAGTCAGGGGAGATCTCTCAAGACCGGGCAACTATTTGAAATCGCTTCTAGAAGCGAAAGGTTAGTCAGATATAGAATTAAAGGAACGTATCATGAAGACTGCAGTCAGGAAACAACGTGCCCAGCCCAGGAGTGACAAGCTAACGTTAGCCACTGCATAGAAAGCGGGCTTGACAAGGAATATGATGATATGGGCTCAATAGGTATTGATTCCTTTCCTGACCTTGCTTCTATCAACTGAAAGGGGAGCGAAGGTTCCTATATATTTTAGCGTCCTTCAGACTTCCCCTCTAGTCACCACACACTACTGATCGACGTTTGGTGGTCGAAGTGAAGGTGGCTGACTATAGGTTCTTCCACAAATTTTAAGATCCAATGCCTTCGGCGAAATGGGTAAATATCAAAAGGAATGTAAGGTATCGGACAAAAACAAAGATAGTAACCCGAGATCGCCATGACTCGTGGGCTCTGCCGCATTCGAGGCGTACAGCATGGCCACCGTTTGCCCGCCCCTATGGATATTGGGGCACCCTTAAACCTAGCTGCATACTATGAGGGTCCCGAGCGTCTGGCGTCTCCTTGTGGTATTGATTTGGCTTGGCCTCTTCCCTAAAAGAACTTTTCGTGGCCGGAATCTACGGTTCTCAGCGCAAAGAGAGCTGCTATCAGCGGGTGGACTCCTTGTTATGCATCTAGGATGACTGATGAATTCTTCTGTCAAAAAAGTCCGATACACAGGTTCCGTGCCCATTGGTAATCCGTCACAGATATGCCACCCAGCGCCAACGTCACCACGTGAACGCCATTCTTAGCCATTTCTCCATCGTCTCCTCCTCATCCGCCCTTCGGATCGGAACACATCTTCTCAACACAGCTCCACCATGCTGGCGCCTCATTGAGCCATCGAAAGAGGTTAAAAGCCACTTAGGTTCATAGGCTGCTGAGGCAACTGCAAGTGCTTAGCACTTGATCCTTATAGAAGCGAAGTGGCCTGTGTAGCATGTAGTGTCGCCGGGAGGTATATTAAAGGCAGTACCCTGATAGTTTTTCTTGCTGAAAGTCGTGACGGAACAGGGTCTTGCATCCGTTAGTTACAAGAAATTACGCTCGGTTCGACGGAGTGACCTACCGGGTCCCAGGGCCTCTGACCGAGCCCATGTTCATGTCAGCGATATAATCTTCTCCTTTGCAATACATGCCATAGTAAACATTTCTCCCTGCACAGTTGTCTCCCTCGAACATCTTCACTTGAGCTATGGGGCCAGTTTTGTTATCATCTTCTGTACAGTCGCGGCTCTCTAGCGGAATGGCAGCTGCGAGAGACACGGTAGCGAATGCGCCGAGTAAAATGGCAGAGAGGAGCATCGTAGAAAATAAGTTGACTTGTGGAATGTTCGGTGGGTAACTGAGATGAATATTGTCTTCCCACTTTTCCCATACTTGCTCGGATGTTGTGGATTAGGATGGAAATGAGCCCGGGAGAAGGCAACTCATATACTCGCCTTACCGCCAGCGAAATCAAGCTAACGCCCAGTCTATTCTTAGTGTAAATTAGGGTAATTAAGATGTCACCCGCGATTCATAGTACGTGGGGTTCGATTTCACCGCCCATCCAATCTCGTTATTCGGGTCTCACACCACGCTCTTTCGTTCGCCAATTCGTAATTCTCATTTGCCATGGTGGGGGTGGGATGGGAATAAGGTAGAAAATTAAGCTGGAGAATAAGGTGGAAAGTAAGGTAAACCATAAGGTGAAAAGTATTGTGGAAAGTAAGGTGGAAGGTGGGATGGTAAGCTCATTACAATTCTTAAATGAGAATGCATCAGAACGTCCTACCGCCTTTATAATTTTCTTAGGTAAACTATCCAAGGCGGCGAAAAGCCTCTGTACAGTCAGTAGGTACGCCGGCAAGACCATTAGCGGGGTTAAGATGGTAGACCAACAGAGGAGCTTTGACAATAGCGCTGACCTCGGTTTGTTTTATGTCGGTTTGGATTGTTCATTTGATTTATAGGCTGCCGGTAGTAGAAGCTATTGCAGATGTCGAATCCGCGCTTCGCTTTGAAGATTGTTACACGGAGCATTTCCTTTGCCCTGGCTGACGGGAATGTTTAAGTGGTAGAATTCTATAGTCGTTTCCAGATAGAGGGAGATGACGTGTTTTCGCTGTATTCGGGGATGCTGTGTTGGAAGATGTGCGTGTTACGGGTGGTGGATTAAGGGCTAGGCTTTTCATGCCAATTATCCTAAACAGCACGCGTTGAAAGTACTCCTTGAACGATATTGTATTCCAACAAAACCTTCTAGCTTTATATACCGCTTAAAGTATATATTGGATTTCCCGAGGTCCTTTCTAGTTCTTTATAAAGAGCCTTTCATCAGCATATCCCTCCAGAAGCCCGTGTTGCCGCATCCACGCCTCGCAGAGAGACGGCCACTTTGACACAGGCAAGCCCTCCGTATCCATGGCGAAGCCGTGAGGCGCATTGGCAAAGACGTGGAGCTCGACGGCGCCTTCCGCCTTCCTGACTCCTTCGGCGAGACGATACGCGTTGACCACCGGTACGATAGGATCGTTGGCAGAATACACGATGAAAGTCGGCGGGGCCGGGCGAGCGAGCTGCTCATCAGGCACGACGGTATCGTATAGCGCCTGCTTAGCCGGAGGCTCAAGGGCGGGCTTGTCGGGTACTATGGTCCGGCCTTTGGCATTCGTCGAGATGGGCCCGTAGCCGATGACCGCGAACGCCGGCTTCGGGACCGGCGCTTCCGCCCCGGCAGGGGCCCACACGACCGGGTACTCGGCCAATAATGCGGCCGCCAGGTGGCCGCCGGACGACAGGCCGCATACGCCTAGCCCGCGGGGGGCGGAGCCGCTCTCCTGGATGCGGCGCAGCGCCTGTCGGGCGTCATCGAGCGGGGCCTGGGGCCCCGTCTCAGCATTCGGAAACCGGTGCGCGAGGACGAACGCGCTGAAACCGAGATCGGCTAACCAGCGCGCGACGGCGATCCCCTCCCGGCCTACCATGAGCTGCGTGTAGCCGCCGCCGCCGAGGACGAGCACCGCGCGTCCATTGGAGTCCTTGGTTGGTTTATAGCCGAAGAGCCAGGGGCGCGAGACGTCATGCACCACCGCTCTATCGAGCGTGCCGTCGGACTGGTCCAATTCGAACGCCCCTACGAGCGGCAGCTTGTCCCAGAGCGGCCAGGCGAAATCTGAGTTTAGGGCCGCGGACGAATTCATTATCGCCGAAAGCGGGATTTATGCTGTCTCTACTGCCCGGTTAACAGGGAATCCCAGTGGCTGATCATATGGAGAGGGCAGCTTGCTTCATATCTCTAGCGGGATGGAGTGTTCTGATATGTGACTTCTATAGTTCGGCTTGGGATATACCGAACAGCCGAACCTCGGGTAAAATGACAACTGAGCAACTTCACCATACTTAGGTAGTTTCAACCCGCCCCCAGTAATATACATTATTAAGAGCGAACCAAGTTAACAAATGCCCTGCCAGTGTGTTAGGGGTGTGAGACGCCGTAAATATTCAATTATCCGCTTGGGATACCATGCGGTTGGTTATGAGGTAAACGTGTGTAGGATGGTCTGTCCCGGCCATTTCGTTGCCTGCAGGGATCCGCACTTGGTTTTGTCCGATGACTTAAAAGGGGCTTAATCTTTATTGCTGTGTTATGTCCCACGGGCCATCAACCAGAATTCCCTTGACCCGAAGTCACTTGATACTAAGAAGCAACGCCGATGGTGCTTCCAAATAGATTGTGGACGTAATCATTTCGTATGATGCTTCAGTTATAAGGTTACTTTTTACTTCGAAAGCAGATAACAGAGTTCTGGCCTGGGTTAGGTACGAAAACAACCCGCCACAGTTTAAGCCGATATTGGGTATTACTCGACCATTCAAGCCCCTTTTAGGTGCGGACTTGTTGCGCAACATGATTTGGCTTTCTAAGCTTCCAAAGGTCCTGGGCCCGCAATCGCCACTCAGTCTTCTGCTTGTGTCTTCTAACCTTAGCTCCTTCGTCCCCTGAGGATCTTGTGATGACTAGCGATGCAAATCTTAGGATCTCTATGCACAAGTTCTTCTGCACCGTACATAAGGCCCCGTCGGCTCTTCGAGTGATAGGGGCTCCCGGACCAGCGGCACGAATGTTTACTAAGCATCATTGTCAGAACGCTAGACCGCATCGAAAATGTCGCGGCGAAGTAATAACAAAAGTCTCTCGATTCCTTCCAACGTCACCTGGTGGTAAGGCCGCGAACTGTATCGGGCTCTGCATTCCAGGGCCGTTGGTCATATCCTACGATCGCGACAAGTGTGAAAAACTGTTGCGGAATCGCTCGTCTCGGTACTCGGTAGGCTAGAGCGGGCAGTGGCCGCCGCCAATATGATGGCCAGCATAACTGAGCTTTTCAACGGCCTCGGCCTGCTCTCCTCGGATGTTAGGTTTCGGATCCGTCAGGCCCTCGCCTGGGATGCATAATTGTCCCTGAAATACATATCAACATCTCCTTATTGCACAACGGTGCGCCTCCAATGGAGATGCCATAGGCGCAACTCATGCGTAAGAGAAGGTTGGAGCCGGGGGGTAATAACAATCAGGGGCCGAAGGATCTGAAACCTTTGGAGTGTATGGTAAAGATAAATGCGATTGATGTTTGGCGTTATTAACTAAAGCTACTTTACCGTCTTATTATACCTATTGGCGCCCCTATAGCCTACATGATAAGGTTCCCGCACATACAAGTCGTATCCGCATGCCTGTAAGCACCTTCACAGAAGGTAACGCGTACTATTTGCGATGTCCACATGGTTTTAATACATGTAACCAACCGGCCCAATCCATCAATGTAGGTTTGTATGGCGGTATGTGAACATCTATCGGGCTAACCTGTGTGGTTGGTGGAGAGTAGAGAGCGCGTTACTTCGACCTCTAGGCTGTAGTCACAATGGGACAGGGAAACATGCGGTACAAACGTCATTCCTGAGTAAGGAGGAACACTCACTTCTATCTAGATTCGAGGGGAGCAGGCTACAAATTCAAAGCCAACAAGCTACCGGGGGAAAAAGAACGACACAAGCAGCTCCACTGCCTTCCCGATAATGAATACTGAGTGAAGACTGGGGAATGCGGGATGGAGAGACTGGGAGAATCTGTTAAACTATGGCGATTCCCGCCGATCTCCGAGTAGAAGCGGAGGGTGTCTAAGTACACCGTTAGCACCACCACTGACGACCTCCCCACCCCCAAGCAGAGCTATCAGGCGATTTTGGCGAGTAGGATCGGGACCTGAGTGATCCAACAACTGATGCTTCACTTTTCCCGCCAGACCCGTATTTGTGCGTGTTCCAGCGTGGCGTCCCACTATGACACTCAAGAGTCAGCAATGCGTTCTTTCTCACTACATGACACGGTGACCGAGTTCCAGGGACTCCCTGAGCGCCTGGAACCTTGCAGAGGTGCTTACGCACATCGAGCGAGACGAAAGGAAAATTGAAGATAGCAGGGATCGCTTACTGATCGGTCCTTCCCTCGTAAACAAGACACGCTGCACTCGAGCCTTGCGATGCGCCCATCCGTGGGTCGGTCTATCAGTCGCGTGGAAGACGGCCACCACCTCGTTCCCAAACCTGAGAAAACTACCGTGACCCGGGCCCCATACCCCGTCTCCCGCGGTTTTGGCCGCAATTAACGGCCCGGAACTCTTGTGCCACGACCGCGGGTCCATCGGGTCCCCTCCGACGTACTGCAGCGTGGCCATCTTATACTGCGGGGTCCAGCTGCCCGCGCACGAGTAGGCGAGTCCCTTCCAGCTTCCATCCGGCGCGGCCAGGAACTGCGGCCCCTCGTTGACGGCGTGTGCGCCGTTGGCGTCGTGCGTGATCTCCCACTCCTGGTCGGGCTGACTTATCGAAACGGGCGGGCCGTCGACGCTAGTCGGGCTTCTCATCCTGGCGATGAATAGCTCCTGCACCAGCTCCGAGCCGGTGGCGCTGTGGTCGAGCGGCCACCCCGAGTACGCGAAGTACAGCGAGTCACCGAGAGCGAATACCGTCCCGTCGATGGCCCACTGGTCCGCCGGGGTTCCGCCGACACGCCCCAGGGACTCCCACGATCCGCGGCAGGGGTCCTCGCAGGCGGGCGGGCCGCCGAGGACGAACATCCGGTGACTCCTGTTCCCGAGCGATGGGTGTGCCGCCGCGTAATACACGTACCACCGACCGTCGAGGGAGTGGAGCTCCGGAGCCCACAGGTCCACCGAGTGGTCCGTATCGTCCGGTGGTGTCCTGCGCAGCTGCTCAGTTTCGAGGATTCATATCAGACTAAGGGGGCTCAGCGAGTTGATGACGGATGCGATACCAGATGATATGTCTACCTGTCGGGTTGTCCAAGTCGAGGAACTTGTTGGAGCATTGTATTTCTATCCTGTCTCCGACGGTGAACATATGCGCACAAGGTTAGCATGTCTCTTCATCCAGTGCGGATGCTTCATACGTACGAGATAGTAGTCGTCTCCGCTGCGGGCGACGAAGGGATCCGGGGCGTCTTCACGTGTAAGGGTTAAAATACTATCATCGTATATTACGCCGCCTTCGGTGGTGGGGCTTATATCTGGACTGCGGTAGGTTACGCTAGCAACTTCTGGTCTCACGTAGCTCGTAAACGTGGACGGCGTCCTGTAGACATCGGGCAATAGGGCGGGAATGGCCGGCATCTCGGTTCACACTCTGTTTCCCCTTTGCCGAATAGATTTAGGCCTCGGGGTTGTTGCCGACTGTGTGTCGAGACTCCTTCAATTCTAGGAATTCGAAGTTGAAGTGGAAGAGGGGAAAATCCGGTTATTGAGAGGAAAGACATCCCAGAGGGTAACCTCATTCCATTCCGTAAGATTCTACGAGGCAACGATACAAAGGCCACGACTAAAAGCGAGCACTACCTTTTGCGGACGCCGAGTAGGTTGACCTGAAAATGTTATTTGCAGTTAAGGTTCGCCGCGGAGACCGAGAGCTCCCCAAAGGCGTCTCCTCTGCATCGAGTGGCTCAGATATGGAAATCGGAAGTAAGGATCTGGCAAATAACAATACATGCGATGTTGAAAGATAAATAAAGGCTCATGATTAATCAGTGCAATAAGGAAAGATGGGCTCTTAATTAAATAACAGCTATGCGCTATATTTGGGTGGCCGGAGCCTAGCAACTTTAAGAACTTTATTTACTAACTCGACGCTACATAGGCAGGTGCTAAGAAGTGGGAGTCTAAAGGTGCGTAAGTAAAGTTTGATAACGGGCTATGCCCCCGTTTTAATATAATAAGTTTACGAACGGAATACTGTAGATTCAAATTGAAGTGTCGCGCCCTACAAGTTAGCTTAGCAACACAGACCTTTTGCCTTACCTCAGCTAGCTCAGGCTTCTGCTGGCTCGTCTCTATTATTGATGTATTTTTATGTACTACGCCAAGGCACTAAAATTAACCAATCAAATCGCATATTTCCGTAACGAGCCAGAAAAGCTTGAATTAAAGTTGCAGAAAAGTAGGCTCGTTTTCGGCGTCTTTACCAAAATTCCCAACTTTTTTTCCAATTTTTTTTTTTTTAAATTTAAAAGATTTAAATGGAAAAAAATTATTACGTAACCAATTTAAGGCCGGTAAGTATGAAACTTTATATTCGGGTCGAATATAAGCTAATATATGTATAAGATATTTTTATTTTTATTTTTTTTGGATTAAAATTAGGGCCGATACGGCTAAGTTTGTATCTGGGAAATAGGCGACCGCAACGCCTTTTGTCAGATATAGGGGACATCAGTTATATTATTGTATTAGGTTAAGTTGCGTATATTTCTCGTACGCGTACAGCTTTTCTATAACTTAGCAACGGAATATATATCTTCCGATTAAAAGAAGCCTTTTCGTATATAAGGTACATTTAGCACCCCTTACTAGCTAACATACCCCCTTAACGCCTTAAAGCATTTATAACGTTAATCGTCATATATTATCACTTTTTAAAACCATAACTTTTTATTTAACCTTTTCTCCGGCAATTAATTCCTTTTAATCAGCCAATTCCTTTTCTAAAATTACTTATAAAATATTTTTCCGCCGTTTAAAAGTTTTTATAATATTTATTAATCTTAATTACTTTTTAAAATATTTAAACGGTTTGCATAATAAGGCTTTAATTAATTTATTAACTAGCATGTCGCCCGTAAACGTATAATCCACTTTAATTAAGTCCCTTTTTACGGTTTCTTATAACTAGTAATTATATATATCTACATACCATAGTTTCGTCTATAACAAAGTAACGTTAGCGTTAATAAACCGTATCGTCTGTTAATTATCGTACTATATATTTAACGGTCCAGTATCCAGGGTAACTTTTAGCTTTTTAATTAATTAAAAGCTAAATAAAACTTTTTTTGCAACTTACGCAAAAAATAATAATTCCGTTTCGATTATGGAAATAATTACTATATTTTACTTATTTACCCGCTATCCTATTATTCCTTTAAATAACTTTATAACGTAAACTTAGGAACTTTTTCGATCGATTATATTATTTATAAAAAAAACGTTACTTTAAATATTTAACAAATCTTTACTTCCGAATTGCAATGCTAACGTTTTAATCCCGATTAAGTATAATATAATTCGATTAACGGCTTTATAATATACGTCGTTAAAATTCAGGTTAAAACGGGTAAATCGGAATACGGTAAAGGATATATCGGGTTACGTATTAATCGCTACATAAAAAATAAAACCGATTTTTTTCTAATATCTATTAACAAAACTTAAATAAACTAAATCAAAATTCGGCAATAATTTAACGCTAATTATAAACGTCTTTAAGAAACTATTTAAACTTTTTTTAAAAATTAAGTTAACCAGTTTATTTATAAAATTAGATTAAGATAATTAGATTTTTCTATTAAATTTATTTTTAATTATTTCGATACCGAGGAACTATTATAAATCCTCACCCTTTATAAAAGTATACCGTTCCCAAATTTACTAAATTAATTAATTAACGAAATCTTAATTTTCCTTACGATATATTATTACAATATCGTTTACGAAAAAAAAAATAAATACCTTTTAACGAATAAAGTAACAAAGTTTATAAAAAACGGGGCTAAATCCTAATTTCTTAAACGTTCCGGTAAAATCTTTTTACCATAATAATAACAATTCCCTTAAGCCGTATAAAGTTTTCCTAATTAAAAATATCTTACTACGTTACGGATACCCTAAAGATATTTTTATATATACTTCGTAAAATAAATTAACGTTAACGAAAACGTTAACAACATTATATTACTTTAACTTTAAGTTAAATCTAACCGTAACAGTAATTAAAATTTTAAATAACTTTTCAGCTAAAATAAATACGTATATATTACTATAAGCGTTTTTTAGCTATTAATCGCCTTATATAATGAGACGTACTTTACATTTTTACAACTAGCTATATTTGTTAAATTTATAAACGTATACTTACATACACCCTAAAACCTATTTCCCTTTAGTAAAAAACTAATTAACGATTTCCCAGGATTATATCTCTTTATAGCTTTATAAATAAACTTTTTCGGCTTTACGAAATATCTCCTTTAAAAGGTATGTACTTAGTTTTTTATAACCTTACAGCAGTAATAATAAATCGCGTTTATATATCCGGTTTCGTAACTTAAGGATTTTATATATCTTCGTATCGAAACTTTTTCGATTAAAATAATACGTATTTCGGGTAATTAACTTCCCTAAATTTCCGCAATTTACCGGCCGATTATTAATTGTACTAATAAAATAAGCTATTCGTTTTACGTTAAACGCGGCTTTCTATATTTTATAATCGTACCGATAACCATCCTTTTAACACGGAACGTATAAAAAGCTTACGTTTACAATCCGTAAAATACCTTTATTTTTTACCGTTACCTTAGGTTAAACAATATAACAGGAACTTAAGGTTACTTTTATTACTTCCGTCGGCATAATAATCGTAATAGTTATTAAAATAAACGTTAATAAAGGTAATTATTTAAAAGACGGAAATAATTCGAATATAACGGTTATATAAAGGTAATTAGTTTTATATAAACAAATTTTTTTTTTATTCCGTACGTCTTATACGCCTATATTATTTTAAAACCACCTTTCTTATTTAACCGGTAATTAAATTATTTTATTTAAGTTTTTATCTTTTTTTTATATTTATATATTTAAGTAATTTAAGCCTTAATCAAGTATTTTTACCTGTTGTAATAGTTTTTATAGCTTTTTTTCTATAACGTACAAAAAGTTATCCTTTAAATCTCTAATATTACCTAAAAAAATAACCTTTTCGTTAAACTATACGTTTTGAATAATAATAACCTTGTTAATTAACGGGTTTTAAATCTCGTAAATATTCGTAAATTAATAACTAACTAAAAAGTTAATCCAAGCTTTAAAATTCAGCTTTTAAAGTCTTTGTTTTTTCTTTATAACGGTAGTTATTATAACGTAAGTTATATAGCTGTACACTCGCAGGTAAACTTATTAAAGCTTCCGATTAAACATTGTAATACCGTTTTTATACGCTAAATAAATATAATAAACCTTATATAAGCTTTGCTAAAAAAATACGTATTTAAAGGTACGGTTATATAAATATATTGCTGCTTTAAAAATATATACAATTAGGAATAAAGGTAACTTAACGCCATTTCGTATCGTAATCGTTTTTTTTTTAATTATACTTTTTAAATGCTTTATACCCCTATTCTAAGCCTGGATATACGGTATTAAAAGCTTAAGTCTAATATTAAAAAAAGGCGACTATAATATATCTCGAAGTTAATAATTTTTTAAAATCTTGTTATCGTATTCGATTACCTATAAAAAAACCTTATTCTAATTCTTTAAAACTTTTAAAAAATATTTAAACGTTATAATTAATATATTTTACTTACGGTTCTTAAAATAAATATCCCAGATAAAACCTAAATACTTATCGGTAACGAATATAACGTATTTATATTTTTCAAAATTTTTTTCGAAATCCGTAAAATCGATAATAATTTATTATTTTAATCGAAAAGCTTTTTCTTTCGGCTTTCGGCGTATTTACCTCTTAATTTTCGCCTTATTACATATTTAATATTCAACTATTATAAAACCTTTTAAGCGTATTCCCCTTATATAAAACTGTAACTAGGTAATTATTTCGGACCTAAAATATTTTAATCTTAGATATTAAATAATACCGTTACCGATTCGTAATAATTTCGTTATATATAAATTAACGTTTCGTTTATAAAATACAAAGGCTATATAAGTAACTATCGCGCTAATATTTTCGATAACGAATTAATTAAACTTATTTATCAGCATAATAATTACCTAATTATATTTATTTCGAATAAAATTATTAACTCCTCGGTTATCCTACTAATACCCCTTTTTTCGGAACTACCGGAAAGATACTAAGTTATATACGAAATCCTCGCAATAAGCTACATTATATAAACATAACGCTCTTAAGCTTTTAAAGCTTTAAAGCAATATATTTACTTTTCCGTATCCTTTAATCGGGACGAAATTATTCCTTACATATACTCCGTCACCTTAAATCGTTATTTTATAATTTAGAAACCTGTTAATAAAATTAAAAATATATATCGTAAATCCTAAATCCAAAATAAATAAATTCCTTAAGGGGTAAAACGTAACGTTTACTGTATTATATTAATCAAAAATTAAAAAATATGCCAAAACCCGTCTTACTCCTTTTAAAAATTAATTTATCTCTTAAATAATTATCTTCTTTATAACCTTTAACAAATAATTAATCTCTTCCTTTAAGAATTAATCGGAAACAATTCGTTTTTAAATTAACCTTAAAATTATCCTATTGGGTTTAAATTTTACTGGAGCTTTATTAAGAAACGCGTAATAGCATTAAGGTAACTTATAAACAAAGTTTAAGCACGTTTTGTACCGAATCCTTTATATATTTAACTCTTAACGTTTTTGCTTATTATTATTATTATTTCGGCCTGTTTAAAAACCTTTATAACCGCCTTATTTCGGCTTACGCTTTAAAATCCTTCCTTGCGGTTAAAAATTATCCTTAGTCTTTTTTTAATTAAAATCGTCCTAATTAAAAAAATCCGTAAATATTCCGTAAAACGTCGGAAACGTTACCTTGATATTTTTCGATATAAATTATAAATAAGTTATAATTTAATAATTTAAAAAGTTAACTGCTACTTTTTAATAACTAATCATACCGTTATTAATCTCGGCCTTTTTTACTATTTAAAACGTAATTATTTAAATCCTTATAATAAAAACTAATACTATACATAAATCGTTTATTTATACGATCGTTGTCTTTGTCTTTAAAACTCTATATCGCTATTTTTAAGTTATAATCTTTTACCACTTTACAATTTATTCATTTAATTTCTTTACTAATTTCGAAGCTTACTTCAACCTTTTGCGGTATTTTCGTTAGATATTAATCAAAAACCTGCTATCGTATACCTTGCCGGATTTAGCCAGTTTAACATATTATTTCCGTAAGTTCTTTCCTAAAAAAAAGCTTATCTCTTTAATCGCTAAAAATATTAACTTTAAAACTTATTTTATAAAATCGTTATTACTTTTTCGGAAAATATCGTATTTTTAATTCTTATAAGTATATACCGTAAAGTCCTAATTATAAACTTATCTACCTTCGGTCGTTATCTTAAAGGTATTCGTTAAGTAATTAATATAATTAATTTTTTCGTAAGTTTTTCTAAAAAATATAAATATAATTAAGAAACCGCTTAAAGTATTATTTCGTATTATATAATGGATTCGTCGCTTCGGATACGAAGTTATATTAAATTCTGTTAATTTAATAAATTACGAAAGCGATTAATTAAGATCGATATAATCCCATATATCAAAAACGTAAGCTTTAGCTTAAAATTCGCCCTTAAAACGGTTCTAATCTTTAAATCCGTTATAAATAACGGAAAACGTTAACGATACCGTTATCATTACAATTAATAAAATATACGAATAATTATTACTAATATATAACTTATATCGTTTCAGTAACAGTTAATTAATTAATAATAACGCGAATTAAACGAATAAAACTCTTAATTATTAAATATAAAGGATATCAATTGTATTATTATATTAGGCTAAGTTACGTATGTTTCTCGTACGCGTACAGCTTTTCTATAACCTAGCAACGGAATATATATCTTCCGATTAAAAGGAGCCTTTCCGTATATGGGGTGCGTTTAGCACCCCCTGCTAGCTGACACCTTTAAAGCTGCGATAGCATAACTATCGGTCGTATTATTATATACCGGGTTTCCTAAGTATATTTTATATAGGAAAAGCCCGTATATTAATTTTTTCGACTTTACGGATTATAGTTATTACGTTACAGCTATAAGAAAGTCCCGGATTTAATTAATTAAAACGTTTTCCTTATTACGATATAATAATTACCTGTTATAACATTTTGTTATAAACCTTTTAAAGGTAATTTAATATAGGAAAAACCCGTTTAGTTATTTTTTTTGCCGTATAGGTTATAGTTGTTACGTCGTAGTTATAAGGGCGTTACGATTAAAAAGTTTACCGAAAATAAGAATTTCGATTTATGTTCTTAATATCTTTATTAAACTAATTCCGATTTAGAAATTATATATACTATTAAAAAACTTTTTTAAAGTTATATATAATCGTATTTTTTATTATTTTTAATTATTTATTATTATTGTTTTATTTAAAAGTTTTTAATATATATTTTAAAAAATTTATATAGGATTACCGAAAACGAGCCTAAAAAATCATAACTTTTTATCAAACCCTATTTTGGCGGTTTTGTTATTTTTATAGGTTTTTTTCCAATTGGGTTAGCGGGGGACTTAAGGCTACCTAGCCGCAGCTGCGCCGCAGGCGTAGCCATAACCGCCAAAATAGGGCCTGATTTTAGTGAGTCAACTTTTGCCCTCGTTTTAACGTAATGAGCTTGCGAACGGAGTGGACGAGGGTTATTGTGCCGAAAATTTGTTCCCTTGGAGCCGATTACCGTATTTGGATCTTGGCACGTCCTAAATAGGAAGGTTTCGGCAACACCTGCCACCGTACTGCCGTTACCTGGCATATTCAACGTTAACTGCCCGGGGGGGGCAGGGGGGCGAAGCCCCCCCCGCCTAAGGCGGGCATGCATAGTCGACGTACGGCTAACGCTATTAAAACGAGGGCATATTGTGCTTGCCGCGGCAACGCGGTAGCCTTACGTTTTGCGACACATTTACTTAATAACTTGTTAATGTCAAATATAGGGGACATTAGTTAAGTTGTTTTATTAGGCTAATTGCGTATGCTTCTCGTACGCGTATAGCTTGTATATAGCCTAGTAACGGAACATATATCTTCCGATTAAAAGGTAGCTTTTCTTTATTTAATAAGTTATAATATACTTAATTAGTTAATATACCTCTTTAACGTCTTAAAATATTTATAGCGTTAATTATTATATTTTTCTACTTTTTAAAATTACAGCTTTTAATTTTACCTTTTTTTCCGGCGATTAAATCTTTTTAATTAACTTATCGGTAATTATGTTACATTCTTAGGCTTATAGTTCTGTTCTAGGTTTCTTATTTCTAACTGGAGGGGGGGAGAAGCAGCTAGATATAGCTATAACTTCTTTATTCTTATAATTTTAAGGCTATAAATTAAAGCCTTTTTAATATTTTTAAGGTTTTAATAATAAATTACCATATCTGCCGATACGCCCTTATAGCCCTAGGGTTATTATAAAACTATTTAAACCTTACCGTTATTTTAAAATCTATTAAAAGGGTTTTCTATCCGTTTTATATAAATCCTTTAATCTCTCCGAGATAAAGCTAACTTCGCATTTTATATTACGCTTTTATTTCTTCGGGTAATCTATTACCGTATAGCCGTATTTATAATAATTAAAATAAAGTAGTTAGCTTTTCTTATTTTATAAGGACTTATTTTATCGGTTTTATTTCGTATAATAGTTATTATTATTTCTATTCTTCGTATTTCTCTTTTTTCGAAATTTAGCGATAAAGTTGTTATATATTTAATTTATTATTTCCGTTTCCTTTATAAACTTTATAATAATCGCAGTAATTAATTTAGCCTTATTAATATAAATAAATTTTATTAAATTATCGTTACGGTATTTAATTATTATTAAAATTATTTAAACCACTATTTTTTATATCTCTTAGTTATTACTATTTTATAACCGATTTTCTTCGCTAAATTTAAAATTAAAATCCTTTTAATTTAAGTACGTATTTTTTTTCTTTCCTCTCCTTAAAGAAGACGTAACCGTAGAACCAAATTAAACAAATAAATAAATTATAATATCGGTTGCTAAGTTTTACCAAGCCCTAACCTTCTTATAGACTGCCTTATTATACCCCTATCGACAACTATTCTTAACCAAATTCTAAATAATTTTTGTAATCCGGAACAACCGGATAAACTATCGTTCGTAATCTTCCTTATATCGAACCAAAAATTAAATTTCGAAATTTTTAAACCCTTTACCGTTTATATCCAGCTTTCCTAATAATTTCTCCATACGGTCGATATTTTCCATTATAAAATCATTTAACTTTTAATTATTTTTACTTATATAAATTAAATCGTATCCGAAAATTAAAAATAAAATTTAATTTTTTTAGGAAAAGTTAATTAAATTAATAAAAATATCGATATTTTTAATTTGTTTTAAAGTTTTATTAAACTTAAAAATTTAAAAAAAACGTTTTCCGTAAAAACTTTACAATTACGGAATACTAGTATTTTGTAATAAAAATTACCCGGTATATTTTAATTATTTTAATTAATAAAAATTTAAAAAAGTATCGTAAAATCGATTAAAATTAAAATCGTAAAATTAACAAAAGGTTACAAAGTAATTATTTTATACGGATTTAAAATTTACTGCGAAAAACTTAATATCTTTTAAATTATTACATTCCAAAAGATTCCCTTTACCGAATTAACTAAAAAGCATAAAGTTTATTAAGGTTAAAGCTTATCGGTATTACGTAATAATCGGTTTCGGGATAAAACTTTTCGTAACCGAGGCGTATAATTTATTATTACCGTAAAAACTATTAATAATTACCGTATTCGAAAATATTAGGTAAAGTATTTATCGTATTAATTATTAATATAATTACTTCGTATTTTTAGTTTAGCCTAGATAATACGGCTTGAACCTAACGACCTTATATTCTTTTTCTTTCCGGCGTTACTTTTACTTTCGCTTAATAGTTTAACGAACACCTTTATTAGTTATTTTACGTTAAAGCTTTCCGGTTAATTTACGTCTTTTTTAAACGCTGTTACTTTTCTAGTTACTATTTTAGTTTTTTTTAATTCTTTTTAATATTTTTAAACGTTATCGCGTTAATAAGCCCTTTCACTTTTAATCGATAACAGTCTTACGTATATAAACGTTTTTATTCGAAGCGATTTAAGAAATTTTAAAATTTTCTTTTTTAAGGCTGAGTCGATTTTTTCTAACAAATTTACTTTTAAGCGTTTTTATACTGAACCTGCCGTTTTTCTAATTTTCTATATCGGAATAAACGGTACCTCGAATATAATATAAAATAAATAAATTAAGATATTAATTTTGCTAAAAGACGGAACTATAAAATATTACTATGTCGGCAATTATATTATGTTCTTAGGCCTATGGTTTTATCCTAGGTTTCTTATTTTTAACTAGGAGAGAAAAGCAGCCAGATATAGCTAAAGCTTCTTTGTCCTTATAATTCTAAAGCTATAAATTAAAGCGCTTTTAATTCTTTTAACGCTTTAATAATAAACTGTTATATCTGCCGATATAACTAAATCTTTTTTTAAAATCGTTTTTAAAATATTTTCCCGTTATTTTAAAGTTTCTATAATATTTATTAATTTTAATTATATTTTAAAACACCTGAAATTTTCGCGTAATAAGGCTTTAATTAGTCCGTTTATTAATATATTACTTTTAAACATATAACTTATTTTAAATATGCTTTTTTCGATTACATTTATTAATTAATAATTATATATATTTATATACAGTAGTTTAATTTATAGTAAGACGATATTAGCGTTAATAAGCCGTATAGTTTATTAATTATCGTATTATCTATTTAACAGTTTCGTATTTAAGATAATTTTAAGCTTTATTATTAACTGAAAAATAAATAACCCTTTTTAATTCATTTATATAAAAAATAATAGTTATTATCTAAGATTCCCCCTGCTAAACCGTAGAGGGCATAAGGTTTATCAGAGTCGAAGTGTTAGATATAGGGGATATTAGTTGTGTTATTATATTAGGCTAAGTTACGTATATTTTTCGTACGCATACAGCTTTTCTATAGCCTAGTAACGGAACATATATTTTCCGATTAGAAGGACCCTTTCCGTATTTAGTATACGTTTAGCACCCCCTGTTAGCTAACATACCCTTTTAACGCTTTAAAGCTTTTAAAACGTTAATCGTTATATATTATCGCTTTTTAAAGCTACAGCTTTTTATTCGACCTTTCTTCCGGCGATTAAATCCTTTTAATTAATTAATTCTTTTTCCGAAATTATTTATAAGGTATTTCTCCGTTACTTAAAGGCTTTTATAATATCCATTAATCTTAGCTGTTTTTTAAAGTATTTAAATAATTCGCGTAATAAGGTTTTAATTAGTTTATTAATTAATATGTCGCTTATAAGCGTATAATCTACTTTAATTAAATCCCTTTTTACGGTTTTTCGTAACTAATAGTTATATATATTTAGCGATTTAGTATTTAAGGTAATTCCCAGCTTTTTAATTAATCGAAAACTAAATAAAGCTTTTTTTTAACTTGTGTAAAAAATAATAATTTCGTTTTTATTATAAAAGTAATCATTATATCTTATTTATTCGTCCGTTATTTTATTATTTTTTTAAATAGTTTTATAATGTAAGCTTAATTTTTTTTCGATCGATTATATAATTTACGAAAAAGGCGTTATTTTAAATATTTAACGAATTTTCGCTTTCGAATTATAACGTTAACATTTTAATCCCGATTAAATATAATATAATTTAATTAGTAACTGTGTAATATACGTTATTAGGGTTTAAGTTAAAACAGGCAAGTTAGGATATAATAAAAAATATATCGGGTTACGTATTAATCGTTACGTAAAAAATAAAACCGATTTTTTTGGTATTTATTAATAAAGCTTAAATAAACTAAATTAATATTTAACAATAACTTAATATTAATTATAAGCATTTTTAAAAAAATATTTAGATTTTTTTTAGGGATTAAGTTAATTAATTTATTTATAAAGTTAGATTAAAATAATTAGATTTTCCTATTAAGTTTATCTTTAATTATTTCGATATTAAGAAATTATTATAAGTTTTTACCTTTTATAAAAATATACCGTTCCCGTATCTGTTAAATTAATTAATTAACGAGGTTTTAATTTTTCTTACGGTATATTATAACGATATTGTTTATAAAAAAGAAAATAAATATCCTTTAACGAATAAAACAATGGGGTTTATAAGGAATAAAATTAAATCTTAATTTTTTAAACGTCCTGGTAAAGTTTTTTTACTATAATAACGGCAATTTTTTAAGCTATATAAAACCTTTTTAATTAGGAGAATCTTATTATGTTACGGATATCTTAAGGGTATTTATATATATACTTTATAAGGTAACTAAGCGTTAACGAAAACGTTAATAACGTTATATTATTTTAGTTTTAAGTCGAATTTAACCGTAATAGCGATTAAAATTTTAAATAATCTTTTAGTTAAAGTAAATGCGTATATATTGTTATAAGCGTTAAAACGTACTTTGTATTTTTATAACTAATTATATTAATCGAATTGGTAACCGTATATTTATATATATCTTAAATTTTTTTTAATAAAAAATTAATTAACGATTTCTTAAGATTTTATTTTTTTTATAACTTTATAAATAATCTTTTTCGGCTTTACGAAATATTTCCTTTAAAAGGTATATATTTAGCTTTTTATAACTTTATGGCGGTGGTAATAAATTGCGTTTATATATCCGGTTTCGTAATTTAAGAATTTTGTATATTTTTATATCGAAGTTTTTCCGATTAAAATGGTATATATTTCGGGTAATTAATTTTTTTGAACTTTTGCAATTTACCGGTTAATTATTAATCGTACTTATAAAGTAAATTATTCGTTTTACGTTAAACGCGGTTTTTTATATTTTATAATCGTATTGATAATTATTTTTTTAATATAAAATATACGGGAAATTTACGTTTATAACCCGTAAGGTATTTTTATTTTTTATCGTTACTTTAGGTTAAATAATGTAATAAAAACTTAAGGTTATTTTTATTATTTTCGTTAACGTAATAATTATAGCAGTTATTAAAGTAAACGTTAATAAAGGTAATAATTTAAAAAACGGAAATAGTTTAAATATAATAATCGTATAAAAGTAATTAATTCTATATAAATAGATTTATTTTTCCTTATTCCGTACGTTTCGTACGCCTATGTTATTTTGGAATTACCTTTTTTATTTAACTGGTAATTAAATTATTCCGTTTAGGTTTTCGTTTTTTTTTATATTTATATATTTAAGTAACCTAAGCTTTAATTAAGTACTTTTATTTATCGCAGTAATTTTTATAACCCTTTTTTTATAACGTATAAAAAATTATTTTTGAAATTTTTTATATTATTTAAAAAGGTAATTTTTTTTGTTAAATTATACGTTTCGAATAATAACAACCTTGTTAATTAACGGGTTTTAGATTTTGTAAATATTTATAAATCGGTAACCGATTAAAAACTTAATTTAAGTTTTAAAATTTAATTTTTAAAAATTTAATTGTTTTATAGTAGTAATTATTATAACGTAAGTTATATAGTCGTATATTTATAAGTAAACTTATTAAGGTTTCCGATTAAGTATTATAATACCGTTTTTATACGTTAAGTAAATATAATAAACTTTGTATAAGCTTTGATAAAAAAGTACGTATTTAAAAATACGATTATATAAATATATTATTATTATAAAAATATATACGATTAAAACCGAAGGTAATTTAATATTATTTTATATCGTAATTGTTTTTTCCTTAATTATACCCTTTAAATATTTTATATTTCCGTTTTAAATCTAGGTAAACGGTATTAAAAGTTTGAATTTAATATTAAAAAAAAGTAATTATAATATATCTCGAAATTAATAATTTTTTAAAATTTTATTATCGTATTCGATTACTTATGGAAAAACTTTATCCTAATTTTTTAAAACTTTTACAAAATATTTAAACGTTATAATTAATATATTTTACTTTCGGTTTTTAAAATAAATATTCCAGATAAAACCTAAATATTTGTTAATAACGAATATAACGTATTTATATTTTTTTTTAAAATATTTTTCGAAATCCGTAAAATTAATAACAAACTATTATTTTAATCGGATTTTTTTTAAATTTTTAATATATTTATCTTTTAACTTTCGCTTTACTTTATATTTAATATTCGATTATTATTAACCTTTTTAAATATATTTCCTTTATATAAAATTATTATTAAACGATTATTTCGGGCTTAAAATATTTTAATTTTAAATATTAAATTATATTATTACCGATTCGTAATAATTTTGCTATATATAAATTAACGTTTTATTTATAAGATACGAAAATTATATATATAATTATCGCGTTAATATTTTCGATAACGAATTAATTAAGTTTATTTATTAACGTAATAATTATTTCATTATATTTATTTTAAATAAAGTTATTAATTTTTCGGTTAATTTATTAATACTTTTTTTTAGAATTACCGGAAAAATATTAAGTTATATACGAAATTCTCGTAATAAATTACGTTATATAAAGGTAACGTTTTTAAACTTTTAAGGTTTTAAAGTAATATATATATTTTTTCGTATTTTTTAATCGAGATAAAATTGTTTTTTTACGTATATTCCGTAATTTTAAATCGTTATTTTATAATTTAAAAATTTATTAATAAAGTTAAAAATATATATCGTAAATTTTAAATTTAAAATGGACAAATTCCTTAAAAAATAAAAATTAGTATTTATTTTATTACGTTAATTAAAAATAAAAAAATATATTAAAACCCGTTTTGTTTTTTTTAAAAATGAATTTATTTTTAAGTAATTTTTTTTAAATAATTTACGATAAATGATTAATTTTTTCCTTTAAGAATTAATCGGAAATAATTCGGGTTTTAATTAACGTTAAAATTACTTTATTAAATTTAAATTTTGCTAGAATTTTATTAAAAAACGCGTAAAAATATTTAAATAATATATATAAAAAACTTAAATACGTTTTATATCGAATTTTTTATATGTTTAATTTTTGGCGTTTTTGTTTATTATTATTATTATTTCGGCCCGTTTAAAAACCTTTATAACCGTTTCGTTTCGGCTTACGCCTTAAAATCTATTTTTACGATTAAAAGTTATCTTTAACTTTTTTTTTAATTAAAATCGTTTTAATTAAAAAAAATCTGCGGGTATTCCGTAAAAGGTTAAAAATATTATTTTAATATTTTTAAATATAAATTATAAATAAATTATAATTTAATAATTTAAAAAATTAACCGTTATTTTTTTAATAATTAATCGTATTATTATTAATTTTAAGTTTTATTATTATTTAAAATGTAATTATTTAACTCCTTATAATAAATATTAATATTATATATAAATTATTAATTTATATAATCGCCGTTTTCGTTTTTAAGATTTTATATTATTATTTTTAAGTTATAATTCTTTATTATTTTACGATTTATTTATTTAATCTTTTTATTAATTTTAAAATTTATTTTAATTTTTATAGTACTTTCGTTAAATATTAATTAAAAACTTATTATCGTATATTTTACCGGATTTAATTAATTAAATATAATATTTTTATAAATTTCTTTTAAATTTTTTTTTTAATCGTTAAAAATATTAATTCCAAAATTTATTTTATAAAGTTATTATTATTTTTTCGGAAAATATTATATTTATAATCCTTATAAGTATATACCGTAAAATCTTAATTATAAATTTATTTACCTTTAATCGTTATTTTAAAAAGATTCGTTAAATAACCGATATAATTAATTTTTTCGTAAACTTTTCCGGAAAATATAAATATAATTAAAAAACCGTTTAAAATATTAATTCGAATCGTATAACGGATTTGTTTTTTCGGATATAAAATTATATCAGGTTTTATTAATTTAATAAGTTACGGAAATAATTAATTAAAATCGATATAATCCTATATATTACAAGGTCGTTGGGTTCAAGCCGTATTATCCAGGCTGAGCCAAAGACACGAAGTAATTACACCAATAATTAACACGATAGATACTCTACCCAGTATCTTCGAACACGGCAACTATCAATGGTTTTCACGGTGAATAATCCTATATATTAAGGACGTATATTTTAATTTAAAATTTATTTTTAAAACGGTTTTAATTCTTAAATCCGTTATAAATAACGGAAAACGTTAACCATACCGTTATTGTTATAATTAATAAAATATACGAAAAATTATAATTAATATATAACTTATATCGTTTTAATAATAATTAATTAATTAATAATAACGTAAATTAAATAAATAAAACTTTTAATTATTAAATATAAGGGATATTAGTTATGTTATTATATTAACCTAAGTTACGTATATTTTTCGTACGCATATAGCTTTTCTGTAACCTAGTAACGGAACATATATCTTCCGATTAAAAGGACCCTTTCCGTATTTAAGGTGCGTTTAGCACCCCTTGCTAGCTAACACGAAGCTTGTCGGCATTGCGTAACAGTCGGTTTCGGGATAAGGCTTTTCGCAACCGAGGTATAATTTATCGTTACTGTAAAAACTATTAATAATTACTATATTCGAAAATATTAGGTTAAGTATTTATCGTATTAATTATTGGTATAATTACTTTATATCTTTAGCTTAACCTAAATAATATAGTTTAAACCTAACAACCTTATATATAAAAAATAATAACTTTATTTTAACTATAAAAATAATTATTATATTTTATTTATTAACTTTTTATTTTATTACTTTTTAGATAGTTTTATATCGTAAATTTAACAACTTTTTAATTAAATAAATTATCCGTAAAAAAAGGCGTTATTTTAAGTTTTATTAAATCCTTACTGCCGAACTATAAAACGCATATTTTAATTCCGATTAAGTATTATATAATTCGGTTACTTATATTGTAATATAATTTATTAAGTTAAATTATATTAATTACAATGCGGGAAAGGATATCTTAGGCGTATTTTAATTATTATATAAAAAACTGAATTAATTTTTTTAATATTTATTTATTAAGTTTAAATAAGTTAAATTAAAATTCGGTAATACTGTAATAGCGATTATAAAGATTTCGGAGAAATTCTTTAATTTCTTATAACCATTAAATTAAAATAAATAAACTTTTCGTATAACTTTATTTTTAATTATTTCGATATTAATACATTATTAAAAGAATTTATTTTATATTAAGCTATATAATTCTTTAATTTATTAAATTATTTAATAAATAAAATAGTAATTGTTTTTATTATACGTAATAATAATATTATTTATTAAAAATGAAAGTAAATCTTAATATTTTTAATATATTTATAAATTTGTTATATTCTAAGAAAACGATTTCTTTAATTTATATTAAACTTTTTAATTAATTTCTTTACTACGTTAACGATATTTTAAGAGTTATTATATATATATTATAAGAAAATTTCGCGATTATAAAGATATTTATTATATTATATTATTTAATCTTTAAATTAAATTAGGTTATAATAATAATTAATGTTTAAATTTTTTAATTAAAATAAAAACGCATATATTATTATATATATTTTAAATTATTAATTATCTTATATTATTAAATATGCTTTATATATTAGAATTATATATATTTATAGCTTTATATAAGGTCGTCAGGTTTAAGCCGTATTATCCCGGCTAAACTAAAAATACGAAATAATTATATTAATAATTAATAATTTAAATATTTTACCTAATATTTTCGAATACGGTAATTATTAATAGTTGTTACGGTAATAATAAATTATACGTTTCGGTTACAAAAAGCCTTATTCCGAAACCAACTGTTAGGTTCTCGTAAGTACGTAATTTTTCGATTAATGTCGGCTGGGAGGCTTACTTGCGTAATGCCGATAAGCTTCGACCCTGATAAACCTTATACCCTTTACGGTTCGGCAGGGGGAATCTCCTGGAATGCAGACAATGACTTAGGAGATGTTAAGCTTTTTGCGGTAAACCTTAAATCCGTATAAGATAACTGCTTTGCAACCCTTTGCTAGTCTTATAACAGCCACCTTTAACCTTAATCGATCCCATAACACCTTTTCGAATCCTTATTAATTAAAATAGCTGAAATATACCGGGCAATTCTTACTATAAGATACCGGTATTCCGTAACTATAAAATCTTTACGGAGGACATTTTTTTTAAAATTTTTAAATTTAATAAAGCTTTAAAATAAGTTAAAAATATCGATACTTTTATCGATTTAACCGATTTTTCCTAAGAAAATCGGATTTTATTTTTAATTTTCGGATACGATTAAATTTATATAAATAAAAATAATTAAAAATTAAACGATTTTATAATAAAAAATATTAACCGTATAAAGAAATTATTAGGAAAATTAAATATAAGCGGTAAAAGGCTTAAAAATTTCGAAATTTAACTTTTAACTGGATATAAATTAAAAAATTACGAACGATAATTTATCCGGTTATTCCGGATTGCGAAAACGGTCCAGAATTCGGTTAAGAATGGTCGTTAATAAAGGTTTACATAATAAGGCAGTTTGTAAAAAGGTTAAGGCTTGGTAAAGCTTAATAACCGATACCATAATCTATCTATTTGTTTAATTTTATTCTACGGTTATATTTTCTTTAAGGAGAATTTATAACTTCATAAATAGTTTTTTTAACTTTACGAAATATCTTTTTAGCGGATATATACTTAATTCGTTATAATTTTATAACGATAACGATAAATTACGTTTATATATCCGGTTTAACGATTTAAATAATTTTTTATAAAAGAAAATATTAAAACTTTGTCGATTAAAACGGGGTATATTTTAAATAATTAATTTTCTTACATTTTCGTAACTTATTAACCGATTATGAATTATATTAATAAAATAAATTATTTATTTTATATTAAATATAATCTTTTATATCTTATAATTATATTTAATAATATTACTTTAATACGGAATATATAAAGAATAAAATTTAATTTATAAAATATATTTTTTCCTTAAAGAAAACGTAACCGTAAAACTAAATTAAATAAATTAATCAATTATGCTATCGATTACTAAGCTTTATTAAACTTTAACCTTTTTATAAATTGCCTAATTATGCCCTTATCGATAACTATTTTTTACAGAATTCTGGACGGTTTTCGTAATCCGGAATAACTGGATAAATTATTATTCGTAATATATTTTATATCGATTTAAAAGTTAAACTTAATTTTTTTAAACTCGTTATCCTTATTTTTTAATTTTACTAATAATTTTTTTTATAAACCGGATAATTTTTAATATAAATTTACGTAAAAATCGATTATATTTACCATTTTAAATTAAATTATATTCGAAAATTATAAATAAAATCCGAGTTTTTTCGAAAAAGTTATTAATATCGATAAATGTATTAATATTTTATTCAGCCGATAATTTTATTTAAATCGAATAACGTAATTAAAATTATTTCCGTTAAAATTCCGAATATATAAAATGAGAATATGTACCATTAGGTATCTAACGTAGCTGATCTATCCATTATATACATACATATTAGTTCTTATAAGTACGACCGGAAAATACCTCCAAAAACCGTACCTTTTAAAAGGCCGGATAAAAAACCCGATTAATAAAAATCTTTTAATACGGTAATAAATACGATTACGTATACGATTAATTTAATTAATTCCTAAAACCCCTAATTACTTTAATTATTACCGATACAATAGCGGAACCGAAACTTTAATAATTTAACTCCTTTAAACTTGGCGTTACCTAAAGGAACAATAGCCTAAGCTGGATTTAAACTAGCTGTCTCTTACAATTAATCGCAACAAAATGCCCAAGCCTATCATAATTAAAAGAGACACCCAGGCTCGCAACCACTAAGCTATTAGGCCCCGAATATATAAAATATTAAAACTTTATGTTCGGATTTAACCGGTATATTTTAATTTTCTTAAATAATAAAAGTTTAAAAAAATACTTTAAAATTAATTAAGATTAAAAAAGATAACTACTTTAAAGTTTTTAACTCTTTTTCCTAGTTAATAGTTAATACTTTTAATTATAAAATTAAAAAAGGGTTATAAAGCAGCTATTTTATACGAATTTAAAATTATTAAATGTGTTAGAATTAAAGTAAAAGGAACAATACGGGTATTTTAAGGACTAATTTAAAACTTGCCCTTTTTCCCTAAGAAGAAAATAAGCAATTAGCTATATAACGGCTACCTTGCAAAGGTATCGTAACGATAACGTAATAATAACATATCGGACGGTTAGCGTCGTTTTAATAATACGTAAAACCTTTTATAATTTTTTAGCCTCTGATAAAGTTTTTTCTCCTTTAGACCTTTACTTTTAAAGGTTTAAATAAAACCGCTTTTATTACGTATTATAGTTAGTAAATTACTTTTATTAAAAGGGCGTAATAATTTCGTAACGTATAGAAATAAGTAATAATTAGTAATAAAACGTAATCCGTATAATTTTTTTTTAAATAAATAATATATTTGGGATATTTTACAGCGAAATAATTAAAGTACCGAGAATTTTGCAGGCAGAAAACTTTTACCGCTTTTAACATACCGCTTTCGGTATATATAAATCTTTTTTTCCCCTTAAACTTAATTGTTTTTTAATTCGCGTTTGCCGGTATATAACCTGTTATCCGTTTATAGTAAGTTTGTTTTTTTAAGTTCGTTACGAGCTTTTATATATTTCCGTTATTCATTAATAACGAAATAAACTTTTATTCGTAATTCATTTTCAACTTGGTTTTTTGCGTTTTCGTTATAACTTTTTATGAATTTTTTTGCGGCGTTTTTAAAATGGCCTTTTTTTCTAAGAAAAGACGTACGTACGTTTTATAAATATTTTTTAATTACTTTTTTTTTTGCTAATAATTTGCTTTAAAGCCTCTTATAATATTCCGTACTTAAGTTATACGGTAACTATAATTCGTTCGCCGAGTTATTATTGTAAAGTTAATAAAACGTTTAAAAGTATTAATAAATATATCGTTTTTATAATAGTAATAAAGTAATAGTTAAAATAATTTTATATTTTATTATTATTATAAAATAGCGTTATTAATTTGTAATAATAATTTTTTATATTTTTCCGCCCGTTTGTAAGCTATTGCGAAAAAGCGTTTAAAAATTTGTTCGAAATATAAATCAAGGGCAAAAGTAAATTTAAGGCCTTTAAAAAGAATTATATTTTTTATTTAAACGAAATCATTTTTTTTTGTTTTTTAAATAAGTTGTTTATTAATATAATATATAAGCCGAAAAAGATTAAGTTATTATTAAAATTTAATTTAAAAAAGTTTATTAAGCGTATAAGGGAAATATAAATATTTTTTGTTATTTTATTATAACGAGTTTTATATTTAATTTATTTATTAGTTTAATATCGATTTTTTTATTATTAACGTAAGTATTGTTTAGGCCCGTTATCCGGAACTTTTAGTAAGTAATAATACGACCGTTTTAATTTTGCGGCCCGCTTTTTTCCAATTTCTTTAGGAAAATATTAAATAAGTAAAAGATATCCGCGCCGCTTTCGACATAAATATTTAACGATTTTCCTTTTATAATTATTATTAACTTTCTACGAAAGAAAAATTAATTAAATTTTTACAATTATTAAGCAGTATGTTATTATTACTAAAAATAATAGTAACGAGGATAATGGTAATAACGACGATAATATTTAAACGTTTTTACGATAATTAAGTAATTTTTTTTTCGATAACGTTACGAATTAAATTTAAAATTTATTTTAAAATACCTGATAAACCGTAAATACTTTATTACGAAATAAATATATTTAAAGGTCCGGCGGTAACGCCCTTTAATAAATAATAAGTAATAATTAACCTTTTTTTATGTTATAATCTTTTTATTATAATGAATTTCCTTTAAATATCTTTCGTTTTTAATTTTTATTTTATTTTAATAACGTTTTATACGAGGTAGTAAGCTTTTTTAAATATGTAATAGCAAGGTTTTTAAATGTTTTTTTCGGAGGGGAAGTTTTTTTATTTTATAAGATATTATTTATTTTTACGGGTTTTTCGGTGCGTTAAAATTTCTTTTATTTTTTAACGCTTTTCCGTTTTTATATCGATATTGTTTTTCCGCTTTTTCTTAAAATGATCTTTGTTATATTACGGCTTTAATAGTGATATAGGAAAAATATTGTAAATCTTGATATATAAAAGTGGAAGTTATATTTCGTAAGCTAATTTCGAATTGATAATTTTTGTAATTTAGAAAAATTTAATATATATATCGGAAAACTTTTATTAGGCCGTTATTAATTAATATGTTTAATATAAATTTTTACCTATTACTCCTTTTAAAATTCTTTTATTAAGCGGTTTTTATTATAATACTTTTTATACGTATCTTAGGCTTTATAAAGGTATTTTTATAATATCTTCTTTTTTTTATATCGTTACCACCTTTTTTTAGGCCGCTTTAACAGGTTTAAAGTTTTTAAATTATTACGGTATAAATACGATATTTTTTAAAATTTGTAAAATATATTTAAAAATTACTTTTATTAACGTTATTTTAATAGTTAAATAATCAGTGTAATTATATATAAACTATGTTATTAATAAATATAACGTTTAGTCTATTTATTTTAAATCGTAAAATATTTGTAAATAATGTTTTACGCAAGGTAAAGTGCTATTAAGGTATCTAGCTATAGGCTGATCCGTTTACTATATACATACACAAAGGATTACACGATACGACCGGGGAGCACCCCTTTAAAAACCGTCCCTTCTTAGCTAAGGGCCGGAAAAACGCAATACGGGTTATGTAATACGGTAACTGACGATAAGGTACACCCGATTAATTAATTAGTTCCTAACGCCCTTAATCGTAACTGGTTTTAAAGCCCTTAGCCACCCCTTAATTATCGCCGATACGGTAGCGGAACCGAAACTTTAACTGGTTAGTTTTTCTAGGCTGGCGCCACTTAAAGGAACGGTAACCCAAGTTAAATTTAAATTAACTGTCTTTTAAAACTAACCGAAACAGGGTATCTAAGCTTATCGTAATTAAAAGAGATACCTAGGCTCGCGACTATTAAGCTATTAGGCCGTAAGTAATGTTTTAAAAATTAATTTTAACGTTTTATTTAACCGTTTATTTATAAATAAAAAATTATATTTACCTTCCGTCTAATCGCAAAAAGTTTATAAAATGTTTTTTAAAAATTATTTATAAATAAACGGTTATAATTAAAAACTATATTATCGGACGCATTATATTAATTAAAGTTATAATAAAAAAATATTTCGGCTAAACCGTTACCGGTAAACCTTATTATCGTCGCGATATAATTAATATATTTCGTTATATAGTTTTATAAATAACGATAATTTTATAATAAAATTCATATTAATTTTTTAAAATAAATAATCCGGAATTAATAAAAAACCAATTTTCCGTAAGGTCGATATAACGCCACCTTAAATTTCTAACATTTAAAATAACTTCTTAAATATATTTTAATATTTTGTTTTTACGCCTTTTAAAAATAATTCCGAATTAGTTATTTATATATTTTCGTAACGCCGAAATAACTTGTTATTAAGAAATTATAATACTAGTTAACAAGCTTTTTACGTATATCCGGGTTATATAATACGTAAACTACGCCCTTATATCTTAATAAATTATTATTATCTTTAATACGTTATAATTACTTACTTATTTCGTGTCCCTTAAAACGTCTTTTTTCCCAGGTTTTACTAAGGATAAAATTTATTCTTTTATTACAGTTTAAAAATTAAAATAATTACTAGGTTTTTTTCCGACAGTAATACCGTTTCGACAGCGTTATTAATATTTTGCTATCATAAAACGAATAATTCGTAACCTATAATCCTAACTAATATATATCTTATTTTTTTAAGTACGTCTCTAGCCGCCCTATCTTCGGGCCCGTATATATTTATTTTTAACGAAATATTTATAACCTTACTAATAAGATAAAAAGTATTTACAGTTTTAAAACTCGATTAAGGCATTTTTATCCTTAACGTTTTTTTATTACTTCGACATTATTTTTTTTAAACCTTTTCGTTCTTATTATCCCGTAACAGGTCGGGCCTTTTAAATAAGCTATCGGCTAAGTTACTTTTTCCCGGCCGGAATGTAATAATAAAATTTACCCTTACGAAATAATTTAGCTATTTTAGCTACATCGTATTAAAGCATTATTTTAATTCCAAATATTTAAAATTAAAATAATCCGTAATAATTTTAATAAAAAATTATAAATAATTAATAAAATAACGTTATTTCTTAAAAATATTAACGATAACTAATAGCTTACTATCTTCTATAACGTAACGAATTTCCTCCGGCGTTATTTTCTTAAACCTAAATATTACTAGGTATTAACGCTTTTTATAAAGCTGGAATATAACTATTTTAATAACATTTTCGGACGTATTTATTTCGATACGAATAAATAACGATAAATTAAAATGCCAGAATATCTTCCCCGTTATAAAAGTTACTTAAAATATTTTAAATATTTTTTTTTCGAAAAAATAACTATATAAAATCTTAGTAATATAAACTTTTTATTATTTTCGCCCGGTATTATAGGTATAATGGCCGTTATAGTTATAGTAAAAATAATATTTTCGTATTTAAATCGATATTTTTATTTAAGTAATAATTAATTAATAGTAAACTTTATTTTTTAAAGTTATAAAAATTTTAATATTATATTTAGTCATTTTACCTTTATAATAACGAAAAGATATTTTTTTACTTTCGTAATATTAAACGGATTTATAATCCGAATTTATAACGTTATTTATCCCTATATTATAATAAAATTAGCTATATAAATTTTTAATTTCGGTCCGGATTTTAATTAAAATAATTAGCCTTTTTTTGAACGTTTTACAGCGTATTATATTCTAATTTACCTTTAAATCCATTTAACTGTGAAATTTTATTTATCGGTTCCTTTTACGTATTTTTAAAGGGTAATATATACGTAACGAAAAAACTTTTTTTTATTAGCGAAAGTTTTATATAAAGTTCGAATTAATACTTATTAACGGTTTTTAGGGCAATTCGATTAAAAATAACCCTTTTTATTACAATTAAAATATATTACTTCGGGGCAAAAACTAACTATAAAACTTTTTTTAACGTATTAGCCGTATATATATTTTTAAGGTATATTTATTTTATTTTAATTTTATTTTAAAAATATTCGAATTTACTATAACTTATTTTTTTATATTTAAAACAAATTTTTTACGGTATACTTAAAAATTCTTTACGAAATATAATCGTATTTATTATATAGCCCGAGTTTTATAATTATTATAAACCTTAGGGTTATTGCTAAATATTAAAAGGATATCGAATTATTTATAACGGAATAAAAACTTCTAAAATAAAGGTTAAAGGTATTAATTTTATAGTTAAAAATTTTTTATAAACCGCATTTAAAAATTTATACGAAATAAATATAAATATAAAGTTAATTATATAAAAACGTAATTATACGAAAAAACGGCTTATCGGGAAGATACTACCGCTTGTTTATAAAAACGTAATAAAGATTTATTTATACCGTTAATAAAATGTATTAACCTTTTTATTAAATCCTTAAAATATTTTATAAAATTTTATATTAATAAAAGCAAATTTTCATAATATATTCCCGAAAACGTTTTCGAAAATTACTTTTAAACCGGATTAATTTATAAAATAAACGTAACGGTAATTTCGTATCTTAATTTTTGCGGTTATGTTATTTTTTTATAATTTCTAATAAATATCCGTAAGCAAATTAAATATAACGTACGTTAAGGCGTAATTTATTCCGTAAAATCGTAACGACGGTTTTTAGTTTTTAAAAATAATATTTAACTAAATTATAAAGTTCGTAAAGTCTAGGTAAATTTTCCCGTAATATCTTAAATTAAATAAGGTCTTAAATAATTTATATTTTTTATTTTATTTTTTTTATTTTTTAACAGATTTTAATTTATCCGTTAGTAATTAACGTAAATCTTTTAATATTTAAACTTGTTAAAGTTATTTAATTTATAAATATTATAAATCCCGGAATTTTTATAACAAAAATATTATTAAGCTTTATAAAACTTAACGTAAAAGGTATATATAAAAAGTTCGTTATATTATTATCGAAAGTACGTAATATAATGTTTAATTATTAAACTTTACGGTTTAATTATAAACGTCGTTATTTTTTCGTAAAGACTTTTTATAAGTATTGTTACTTTTTTTTTAAATAGCCGTTTTCGTTATTAAGTATTTAAACTTTTTTTTCGTATTTACTAAGCCGTCGCCGAGATCCAAATAAAGTAAATTTAAGTTCTAAGGTTTAAGTAAACTTAATAACCGGGATAACCGATTTATCTTTATACGGGATCGTAATTATGTCGTTTATTTATTACGGTTTAATCGAAAAAAAAATTAAATTTATTAAATATATTAAAATTAAAGTAAAAAGAATAATACGGATATGTTAAGGATTAATTTGAAACTTGTTTTTTTTTCCTTAAAAGGGGAATAAGTAATTAGCTATATAACGGTTACCCCGTAAAGGTATCGTAACGATAACGTAATAATAACATGTCGGACGGTTAGCGTCGTCTTAGTAACGCGTAAAACCCCTCGCAGTCCCTTAGCCACTGACAAAAATTTATAGCGGAAAACTTAATATCTTTTAAATTATTATTTAAGATTTCCCTTATTAAATTAGTTAAAGGGTATAAGGTTTATTAAGGTTAAAACTTATTAACATTATATAATAAACGGCTTCGGAATAAGGCTTTTTATAATTAAGATATAATTTATCATTATCTTAAAAACCATTAATAATTACCGTATTTAAAAATATTAAATAAAGTATTTATCGTATTAATTATTAATATAATTATTTCGTATATTTAATTTAACCTAGATAATACGATTTAAACTTAACGACCTTATATATTAATTTTTATAAAGTAAAAAAATATCTAGTTAAATACCTCTACCTTAAAATTTAGTTTTAAAAGTAATATTTTATATTATTATAAATTTCTTCTTAAAAAAGATATAATCGTAGAACTAAATTAAATAAATTAATAAATTATACTATTAATTAGTAAGTTTTATTATATTTTACCTTTTTTATAAATTACTTAACGTTCTATATAAGTACTCCGGACGGTTTTTTGGTACCTTATAATAACAAATTTAAATAACTTAATTACAATATATCTAATTGATTAAAATCGACGGTATTCTTTTTCGCTGATTATATTTATGCCTGTCGGCAGTTGGTGCTTTCAGGTGCCCGCAGCTGGTACGTCTAGGCTATAAATGCTACCTAGAATAGCCTTTATCCAGGAATTATCTTTTATATAGCCAAACGTATATATAAAGGCGATTGCCCTTAAATTTCTTTAATTTTTCTTAAAATAATTACGCGTACTTTGCTAGATTCCTATATTTAATTACTGTAATTATTAATATGGTAGTATTTTTTGGTTAATTAATAACCGTAATACGCTAAGTAAAGTAATTATTTATAGGTTAAGTTAATAAAGAAGGTACGAGATTTAAAAGAATGTTGCTTAGTTAATTTAAAAAAGAATAAACGGTTAACGATAGTAAACGAATAGCAAGAACGTATTTTAAGGTAGTTTTTTGCAACCGAATAAAGTAATTTATTTAATAAAGGTTTCGTTTTTATACGGGATAAAAAATATATAAATAACAATTTATTCTTTTTTTTCTTTCGATTAAAAGGATTTTTAAAACGAAAAATTTTAGAATAAAAGGGAAAAATAAAAGCTTACGATAAACGTAACGGTAAGAAAAAGATTTGTTTTCGAAATTTTTACGGAAAAAACTATATTACCTTAGTAACGATAATTAAAAAACCGATATAAAACTTTTATATAGAAATAATAGTTTTAAATAAAATTAAATAAACTTTATACGTTTCTGGGTATTAATTTAAATAGAATTAAGGAAAACGTTGAGGTACGAAAATATAGATATAAATCGGTTAAGGATAAAATTAAAAATTTAAAGTTTTAATAAAGAAGAAAAAATAATATGATGGAATAAATAAATAATATCGTAAAGCGATTATTAGATATACCTTAATCTAAGGGCGTATTTTAATAAGGACCGTTTTAATTAAAGGCGATATAGAGTTCGCGAAATGTAAATATTTACAGGAGTGCTTTATAAGATACTTAAAGGGTAGGAGGCTTATAAAAAGCCCTTATTGCTGTCGAAAGCGACGTAAAAGAGATTAACCCCTTTAAAGAAGGCGAAATAAAGCCGAAAAGGTGGTTTATTAAGAAGTTTAATTCCTCGAAAAGGGAGAAAAGCGAAAAAAAGGAGAAGTTACGTAAAGAAGAAAGTGTGGTACGTAAGGACCCCGATAATTTGGATAGGTTATTTTCAGATTTGTTTAAAGGTTTCCGAAAACGAAGAAGCCGTTATAATAGTTCCCTTAATGTTTTTAATAATTTCTTAAGTTTTCATAACTTAGATAGTTTTAACGAGTTAGGCGTTTATTTAAAGGAAAAAAAAGTTTTTTTAAGAAGTTTAATAACGAAGATGTAAAATTACGTTGGAAACGTTTTGATTTTTTATTAGATAAGGAGAATTATTTAGTAGGTTAGGTTAATTAAAAGCTTTAAAGTAACGTTTTAATTTTTGCCTTTAAAGAGATTAGTTATAAGAACGGAATAAAATTAAGATAATTTAATTAGTTACGTTTCGCGAAAATTATTACTAAAACGTATAAAAGGGCGTTGTTAAAGTTGATTATAGGTATTAAAAAGGGAATAAAAATCTTAAGGACTTTTAAAAAGATTTACGTAACTATAAGTAAGGTTAGGTAAAGGTCTTTTTGGAAAAAATTTAGTAAGATTATATACGATAAAAAAAACCCTGTATAGTTTATTACGAAGTTTTAAAAGTTGTTACGAAAGGTTAAGGGTTATAATATAAAGTTCGGATTAAAAGAATAGATTATTATATTTTTTATTGTTGTAAAAGACCGCGTTAATAGCTGGTATAAGACGATTTAATTAGTGCTTAGATAAATTAGTTATTTTTTTTAGTAGTTGATCGACGACTTTAATAATAAATTTTATAACCGTATTAATAAGAAAAAGAACGGGAAGTTTTATAACGTTTAAAGAGGTAAGGGAAAAGGAAATAATAATAATAATTTCCGAGATAACAGGCCCGTATGGAATAAGAATGGAGAGTTATTTTACTTTAACTGTGGTAAATACGGGTATTTGGTAAAGGATTGCCCTGAGCCGTAAAAGGAAAAAAACGGTAAAGGAAAAAAAAAGAAAACGTAGTTAACGTTAGGGTAATAATAGATAAAATAATTAAAGTAATAGTTTTCGTAACGTTTATAACGGTAATAGGAACGAAGAATAATTTATTTTTAACGGTGAAGGATTTATACCGATTAGACGGAAAAGTTTTTAACGTTTATGTTAAAGAATAACAGTTTAAGGATTTTATATAATAGTACGATAAGATGATTTAAAAGGAAGTTTAGGAAGCTTTAGTAGTTAAGTACTTTAAAACCCGGGGAGCTTTAATAGTTAAATACTTTAAAATTTAAACAATTAATTGCTTTAAGTTATAAAAGGGCGAACGCCTTAAGAAAACGGTTGTAAAAAACGTTATATTTTTATATATATATATATATATATATATTACGGAAACAATTTAAATAAGTTATTTTAAGATTTACGAACGAACGTTAATATTACGAATAATATTAGTAATTTTAAAAAAAATATTATAATAAATATAAAGTTTAAGGGAATCCAAATTATAACGGATAAGGATTTATAGTTGTTATTTTTATTAATATCGTTAAATAGTTTTTAAAAAGGTTTAATAAAAAAAACGAAATTATAGTTAGGTATATATTATATATTAATAACTTTTTTTAAAAAATGGTTTCCGGGAAGATATTTTACAGAAAAAGAAGTTATTTAAATCGTAACGTTTTAATAAGCCTTAATAGGATTTAATTATTAACGATTAACGTTTTTCGGAAAGGATTTTTCCTGTAGCTTTATAAAAAGCCGGAATTTATTATTAGGGTTTTAGATTTAGTAAACGATAAGAATTATTAATAGGGATTCGTATTGGGAAAGGTATCCGGTAAAAAAGACGGCGATAACTTGATAGATAATTTAAAACGCGTATTTTCGAACGCCTTTAAAAACGGGAAGGTTTTAATAACGGACGAAATTATAAAAAAATCATTTTTTGGTATTGCCGTTTTTGTTATTTTAATATCAAACGATTAATATGGATTATTAAAAAGGTTTACGGGGATAAATTTAGATCTTAACGATATAAAAAATATCGTTTATACGGCGTACGACGAAAAGAAAATACGGAAAATATTATTTATAAATTTTTAAAAACAAAGGAAATATATAAAAGAAATTATTTCACCGTGAAAACCATTAATAGTTGCCGTATTCGAAGATACTGGGTAAAGTATCTATCGTGTTAATTATTGGTGTAATTACTTCGTGTCTTTGGCTCAGCCTGGATAATACGGCTTGAACCTAACGACCTTGCATAAAAGAAATTATTTGGTACGATACAAAGTTAATTAAGCTTATTAGTATTAAAAATAAGGGTTATTTTGGTTTTTTTATAAACGATTTATTACGTTATAAAAAATATTATTCGTTTAAAAATAAGGACGAAATTTAAGAAAGTTTATATGTATATATTACGCAAATTACAAAACGTTTAAAAACGTTATTATTAAACGAAAAAAAAATATATAAAAAAATGCAAATTCTACGTTTAAATAACGGTAGGGAGTTGGGTATAATAATAATTAAAAACTTTTACGTTATAAAAAATATCGAATTAATAATTTTTAACATATATAATTAATATTAGAACGGAATTACAAAACGAGGTATATAAGTTTTGTAAAACGAGGCGCGTATAATTTTTATATAAATAAAAACTTTTATATATTTCTAGGATTTCGTAATAAAGGTAATAACGTATATTATTAATAATATAAGCCAGTTTATATTAAAGGATATAATATTAATCGAATATTTTAAAAACGTATTCGAACCGAATAAATTATATAAACCCGATAACGGGTATTTCCGAATTTTCGATAATAAGTATATAATTTTAATTAATTAAAATTATCGAATTAAATTAAAGAAACTAATAACTTCTAAAATAAAAGGAATATTGCTAGGTTATTAAGAAATATATAATTATAAGATATAGCTGCTAAAAAACGGTAAGTCACTTATAATATTATATATTATTATTTACGAAAACCTAGAAAAATTAAAGAAACCCTTTAGCTTTAAAAATATTATCCGATTATTTTTACAACCCGTATAAAAACGTTTAAGATACCGTTAAAAATAAGGCGTAAAAGTAAAAAATAAGGATAATAATATTATTTTAAAAAACGATACGGATTAAAAAATTAAACAGGTTAAACGTAAAAAGGAACGCCCGAAAAAGATTATCCTTAAGCTATATATCCTGGAAACCTTAAATAAAGCTTTAAAGTTAATTTAAAAGTTAAAACTAACCTTAACTTAAAAGGGCGAAAGCGAAAGTAATTTATATATTTTTATTTTAATTTATTAATGTTAAATAACGATAAAAACCGTTTTGGTAATTTTAAAAATACCGATTAAATTATTCGGAACGTTTACGAATATTAATAAATAATTAATATATTGAATATTAATTTTTATAGGTTATTTACTGCTATAAATAACGGTTTATTTTTAAAGGAAATTATAAAAAACCTAAAACGAAAAATATAATTTAAGGTTATTTTTATAAAAATTAAAAAAAACTTTTTACGCGGAACTTTTAAGTTTACGCTTTTTGGTAAAGTTATTTAAAGGTATTTTATTAATATTAAATAAATATTATGAAAAAAAAATAAACGTTTACAAAAAAACTAAATAAATATAAAACGCGTATTTACGCAAAAGGATCTATATAACGAAAAAGAATTAATTATAACGAAATAATAATAAATATAGTAAAAGTAATATATTAAAAGATTTTAATAACGTTAACCGCTTTTTTAAGGTAATATATATTTTAAATAAACTTTATTATTACGTATTTAAACGGTAAATTAAAATAAAATATTTATATAAAATAATTTCCTATATTAAAAAAATATTTTAATACGTATTTAAAAAATAAAGAGATATATAGCTTTTCCTTTAAAAAAGTTATTAAATTAATAAACTTATTATACGGTTTAAAATAGGCCGGGGTTATTTAGCAGGAAAAAATAAAAAAAATATTTGCGAAATAAGGTTTCCGTTTATTAATTTCGAATAACGCAATATATTATAATTTCAAAATAAAAAATGTTATCGTTTTATACGTAAATAACTTTCTGTTTTTCGGTTTTAATAAATAACGTTTTAAAGATATTACTAAAAGGATTATTAAAGACGTTGCAGTTAAGGATTTAAATAACGGGGACTAATACTTAAACGTACGAATTGTCCGTTTTTTATTAACGGGAGATATTAAGTTAAATTAATAACAATATATTAAAAAGTTATTAAAATTAATCGGTTTAAACGAAATAAAGAAAAAGTTTATATTATTCGTTAAGGATTATTTAAAATACGTTATAAAATATAACGGCATAACTAATAAAAAACAACGTTTAAATATACGAATTTATTAAAAAAATTTAACTTTTCGAATTATATTAATAAACTAGATATAACGTTTATAACGTTAATTTAAGTAAAATTTATAAATAACTCGTTACCTAAATATTAAAAATATATTAAAAAATTGCCGAAATATTTAAATAATACATTAAATATATTTTGTCGATATTGGAAATTATAAGAAAATTATTTATATTATAAATATAATAATTTAAAATTATTCGAAATAATAAATATAAATTTTGTAAATAATTACGAATTAATAAAGTTTATAATTAGAATATTTATTATATAGATTTCGAAATTATAAAATATTATTATTAAATATATTACGGAAATAAAATACGTAAAAGTAAAAATAATAATTATAAAAATAATTAAAATTAAAAACTTTTTAATAAAATTAAAATTTATGTTTAAAAATCCTATTTTTATTTTAAAAGATAACATAAATACGTTTAAATAGGTAAAAAAACCGTAAATAATACAAAAAAAACGTTATATTCGAATTAAATATTATTACGTACGTTAAGAAATCCGAAAAAGAAATATTAATTTTTAATACGTAAAAAGTAAAAATAATCTTACCGACGGATTTATAAAACCATTTAATAAGGCAAATTTCGAATAGTTTATAATTAACTTAAAATTTAAAAAAATACAAAAAAAGTTAAAAAATACTTAAGATTTGGTTAAAGTAACTAGCAAAAAAATAATTTTGCTAAATTCCCTTTATATGGGAAAAAAGGCGTTCCTTTATTAAAACCTGTTTTTCGTTATTAAAAATAATAATTACGGCATTTTTTTTACGATTATCTGAAAATATCCGTTTACTTGTTAATTTTAAAATTTTAACTTTTTATAAAATTATTTATTTATACGTATTTATAACTTTTTACGTTAATTTTTACTTAAAAATATTAATATTTTTTAATTAACCGGAAAAATCTTTTTATTTAATAACTTTTTACAAAAAAGAATTTAAAAAATAATAATTTTAATTATTTACTAATATTACCGTTAAAAATAAACCCGATTTTTAAAGTTATAAAATCTTTAACGTAACAAATTAACGTATATAAAACGTTTTCTTATATTAACATTTAACCTAATCCGAATTATTTCGAAAAAAATAAGCCCCGTATTCCGGAACGGTTATAAAAAAACAGTAAAACAAAAAAGCCGGTTTTTTAGTATAATGGTTAATTGTACAACCTTATTTCTAATGAAAATAATAAAGATAAAGGTTTAAATCCTATATAGATTAAAGATTTTAATAGATTTTCTTAAAGTTTTAAATTTGATTTTAAAAAATTACGTAAATAAAGTTATTTAACGCAAAAAGGCGTATCGGCAGTTAATACTTTTAAATGCCCGTAGCTGGTACGTTTAAGCTGTAAATACTATTTAGGATAATTTTTATCTAGGAATTATCCTTTATACAGCTAAACGTATATATAAGGGCAATTACCCCTAGACTTTTTTAGTTTTTCCTAGAATAACTATGCGCACTTTACCAGATTCCTGCATTTAATTACTATAACTGCTGATAATACCTTTTTATTAAATGCACGTATTAATTAAGGCTTATTACGGACGCCATATTACCATTTTTTCTTGTTAACCTATATATAACCAATTACCCCTACGACGTACGTATACTAATATTACCCCTATTTCGAAAGTATTAAAATCGACCGACAAAAAAACGATTGCCAACCGAATGCCTAACTTATATACGTAAATATTTTTTGTCCAGTTTTAATACGTAAAAGATATTCGTAAAATACGTCGTATTTAAAAGTTAAAGGGCACGTTACAAGGTTACGGAGCAAGATTATAAAACTTATTATAAGAAACGTCGGGGGGCTCGTTAAAAGGCGCGTCGGGGGGCGCATCACGGTATTATAGGACTTATAAAAGCAATAATTCATCTCTACGTATATAAATTATTAAAACAAAGAATTTTAATCTAAAAAAACATTTATTATATACGATAAATAAGTTTTTTTGGCCGTTAAAAAAGGTAGTGGTAAAAACGCGTTATTAATAGCTATTAATAATAACCGTTATATACGAATTAAAAGGAAAGAATAACATTATAACGTCCGTAATAAGCCTTAATATAATGCATATATATATCCTAAAAAAATATATACGGCTAACGATAAAGAATATAATTGATTTAAATTAATTTAATATATTATCGTTAAGTTATTCGAGTTAGTTGTTACAAAGTACCAAAAAACCGTCCGGAGTACTTATACGTCCGGAGTGCTTATATAGGACGTTAATTGTCAGATATAAGGGATATCAGTTATGTTGTTATATTAGGCTAACTTGCGTATGTTTCTCGTACGCGTATAGCTTTTATATAACCTAGTAACGGAATATATATCTTCCGATTAAAAGGATCCTTTCCGTATATAAAATAGGTTTAATACCCCCTATTAACTAACATACCCCCTTAACGCCTTAAAGCATTTATGGCGTTAATCGTTACATATTATCACTTTTTAAAATTACGGCTTTCTATTCGATTTTTCTTCCGGCAATTAATTCCTTTTAATTAGTTAATTCCTTTTTTAAAATTATTGATAAGATGTTTTTTCGCCGTTCGAAAGCTTCCGTAATATTTATTAGTTTTAGTTATTCTTTAAAATGCTTAAACGGTTCGCGTAATAGGGTTGTAATTAATTTATTAGCCAGCATATTGCCCGTAAGCATATAATCTACTTTAATTAAATCCTTCTTTGTAGCTTTTCGTAACCAGTAATTATATATATTTACGTACTGTAATTTCGTCTATAACAGGGCAACGTCGGCGTTAATAAACCATATCGTTTGTTAATTATCGTATTATATATTTAACGGTTTAATATTTAAGGTCATTCTTAACTTTTTAATTAATTAAAAATTAAATAAAGTTTCTTTTACAGTTTGTATAAAGAATAACAATTCCGTTTCGGTTATAGAAATAATTATTATATCTTACTTATTCGTCCGTTATTTTATTACTTTTTTAAATAACTTTATAACGTAAATTTAAAAACTTTTTCGATTAATTGTATTATCCGTAAAAAAATGTCGTTTTAAATATTTAACGAATTTTCGTTTCCGAACTATAACATTAACGTTTTAATTCCGATTAAGTATAATATAACTCGATTAGCAGCTTTATAATATACGTTATTAAAATTTAAGTTAAAGCGGGCAAATCGGGATACGGCAAAAAATATATCGGGTCGCGTATTAATTATTACATAAAAAATAAAACCGATTTTTTTTAAATATTTATTAATAAAACCTAAATAAGTTAAATTAAAATTTGGTAATAATTTAACGTTAATTATAAGCGTTTTTAAAAAACTATTTAAATTTTTTTTAAGAATTAAGTTAATTAGCTTATTTATAAAGTTAGATTAAAATAATTAATTTTTTTTATTAGGTTTATTTTTAATTATTTCGATACTGAGGAATTACTGTAAATCCTTACCTTTTATAAAGGTATACCGTTTCCGAATTTGCTAAATTAATTAATTAATAAAATCTTAATTTTTTTTGCGATATATTGTTATAATATCGCTTACGAAAAAAAAGATAAGTACTTTTTAACGAATAAAGTAATAAAGTTTATAAAAAACGGGGTTAAATCTTAATTTTTTAAGCGTTCCGGTGAAATCTTTTTACTATAATAATAACGACTTTTTAAACCGTATAAAACCTTTTTAATTAAAAAAGTTTTATTACGTTATAAATATTTTAAAAATATTTTTATATATATTTTATAAAGTAATTTAGCGTTAACGAAAACGTTAATAATATTATATTATTTTAGATTTAAATCGAATTTAACCGTAATAACGATTAAGGTTTTAAATAATTTTCTAATTAAAATAAATACGTATATATTACTATAAATATTTTTTAATTATTAATCGTCCGTATAACGAAACGTATTTTGTATTTTTATAACTAATTATGCTTATTAAATTTGTAAACGTATATTTATATATACCTTAAAATTTGTTTCCCTTTAATAAAAAACGAATTAACGACTTCCTAAAATTATATCTCCTTATAATTTTATAAATAAACCTTTTCGGCTTTACGAAATATTTTCCTTAAAAGGTATATATTTAGCTTTTTATAACTTTACGGCAGTAATAATAAATCGCGCTTATATATCCGGTTTTGCAACATAAAATTTTATATATCTTCGTATTAAAGATTTTCCGATTAAAATAACGCATATTTCGAATAATTAATTTCCCTAAATTTCCGTAACTTACCGGCCGATTATCGATTATATTATTAAAATAAGTTATTCGTTCTATATTAAACGTAGTGTTTTATATTTTATAATCGTACCAATAACCATTTTCTTAATACGGAACGTATAGGAAGTTTACGTTTACAACCCGTAAAATACCTTCGTTTTTTACTGTTACCCTAAGTTAAACAATATAACAGTAATTTAAAATTACCTTTATTATTTCTATTAATACAATAATCGTAATAATTATTAAAATAAACGTTAATAAAAATAATAATTTAAAGGACGGCAATAATTTAAATATAACTGTTATATAAAAGTAATTAATTTTATACGAATAAATTCTTTTTTATTCCGTACGTCTTATAGGCCTATGCTATTTTAAATTACCTTTTTTATTTAACCGGTAATTAAATTATTCCGTTTAAATTTTTAGCTTTTTTTTATATTTATATATTTAAATAACTTAAACCTTAATTAAGTATTTTTATTTATCGTAATAACTTTTACAACTTTTTTTTATAACGTATAAAAGGTCGTTTTTTAAGTTTTTAATATTATTTAAAAAAATAGCCTTTTCGTTAAATTATACATTTCGAATAATAACAACTTTGTTAATTAACGGGTTGTCGGCAATTAGTGCTTTTCAGGTGCCCGTGGCTGGTGCGTCTAGGCTGCAGATACTGCCTAAGACAGCCTTTATTTAGGAATTATTCTTTATATAGCTAAATGTATATATAAAGGTAATTACCCTTAGATTTTTTTAATTTTTCTTAGAATAATTATACGTATTTTGCCAAATTCTTATATTTAATTATTGTAATTATTAATATAATAGCATTTTTTGATTAATTAATAACCGTAGTACGTTAAATAAAGTAGTTATTTATAAATTAAATTAATAAAGAGGGTACGAAATTTAAAAAAAAAATCGTTTAGTTAATTTAAGAGAGAATAAACGGTTAACGATAGTAAGCAAATAATAAAAACGTATTTTAGGGTAATTTTTTACAATTAAGCAAAGTAGTTTATTTGATAAAGGTTTCGTTTTTATGCGGGATAAAAAATATATAAATAATAATTTTTTTTTTTTTCGATTAAGAAAATTTTTAAAACGAAGAATTTTATAATAAAAGGGAAAAATAAAAGCTTATAATAGACGTAATAATAGGAAAAAAATTTCCTTTCGAGATTTTTACAGAAAAAGTTATATTACTTTAGTAACAATAATTAAAAAACCGATATAAAACCTTTATATAAAAATAATAAGTTTAAGTAAAATTAAATAAATTTTATATATTTTCAAGTATTAATTTAAGTAGGATTAGGGAGGACGTTAAGGTACGAAAATATAAATATAAGTCGGTTAAGGATAAAATTAAAGATTTAAAGTTTTAATGAAAGAAAAAAAAACAATATAATAAAGCGAATAAATAATATCGTAAAATAATTGTTAAATTTGCCTTAATTCGAAAATATGTTTTAATAAAAATCGTTTTAATTAAAGGTAATATAAAATTTATAAAATGTAAGTATTTGTAATAGTACCTTATAAAACGTTTAAGGGACGGAAGGTTTATAGGAAGTTTTTATTGCCGTTAAAAGCAATATAAAAAAGATTAACTTTTTAAAAAAAGGCAAAACGTAAATAAAAAGGTAATTTACTAAGAAGCTTAATTTCCCGAAAAGAGAAAAAAGCGAAGAAAAAAAGTTACGTAAAGAAAAAAATATGGTACGTAAGGATTTTGACGATTTAAATAGGTTATTTTTAAATTTGTTTAAAGGTTTTAAAAGGTAAAAAAACCATTATAATAGTTCTCTTAGTATTCTTAGTAACTTTTTAAGTTTTAATAGTTTAGATAATTTTAACGAATTAAGCGTTTGTTTAAAGGAAAGAAAGAAAAATTTTAAAAAATTTAGTAATAATATAAAATTACGTTAAAAACGTTTTAATTTTTCGCTAGATAAAGAAAATTATTTAATAAGCTAGGTTAATTAGAAGTTTTGGAATAATATTTTAATTTTTATTTTTAAAAAGATTGGTTATAAAAACGGAATAAAGCTAAGATAATTTAATTAGTTACGTTTTGCAAAAGTTATTATTAAGACGTATAAGAGGGTATTTTTAGAGTTAATTATAGGTATTAAGAAAAAAATAAAAATGTTAAGGACCTTTAGGAAGACCTACGTAGTAATAGGTAAGGTTAGGTAAAAATCTTTTTGGAAAAAGTTTAGTAAGATTATATATGATAGAGGAGATTCCGTATAGTTTATTACGAAGTTTTAGAAATTGTTATAAGAGGTTAAGGGCTGTAATATAAAGTTCGGATTAAAGGAATAGATTATTATGTTTTTTACTGTTATAAAGGATTATACTAGGAGTTAGCACAAAATAATTTAATTAATGCTTAAATAAACCAGTTATTTCTTTTAATAGTTAATTAATAATTTTAATAGCAAATTTTATAACCGTATTAATAAGAAGAAGAACGGGAAGTTTTATAACGTTTAAAGAGGTAAGGGAAAAGGTAATAATAATAATAATAATAATTTCCGAGATAATAGGTTTGTATAAAATAAAAACGGAAAGTTATTTTGCTTTAATTATGGCAAATACGGATATTTAGCGAAAGATTACTTTAAGCCGTAAAAAAAGAGAAATGGTAAAGGAAAGAAAGGAAAACGTAGTTAATGTTAAGGTAATAATAGATAAAATAATTAAAGTAATAATTTTCGTAATGCTTATAACGGTAATAGGAATGAAAAGCAATTTATTTTTAATAGTTTAAAGGATTTGTATTAATTAAACGGAAAAATTTTTAATATTTGCGTTAAAGAATAATAGCTGGAGAATTTTATATAGTAATACGATAAAATAATTTAGAAAATAGTTTAGGGAGTTCTAATAATTAAACGTTTTAAAGCTTAGGTAATTAATCGTTTTAAATTATAAAAAGGCAAACGTCTTAAAGGCATTATTATAGAAAGCGTTATACTTTTACATATTTATTTTTTTTATAAAAACGATTTAAAAAAGTTACTTTAAAATTTAGAAATAAACGTTAATATTACGATTAATATTAGCGATTTTAAAAGAAAAATTGTAATAAATATTAAGTCCAGGGGAATTTAAATTATAACGGGTAGAAAACCTATAGTTGCTATTTTTATTAATATCGTTAAGTAACTTTTAAAAAGGTATAATAAAAAGAAAAACGAAATTATAGTTAAGTATACGTTATATATTGATAATTTTCTTTTAAAAATATTTTCCGGAAAGATATTCTATAAAAAGAGAAGTTATTTAAATCGTAACGCTTTAATAAATTTTAATAGAACTTAATTATTAATAATTAACGTTTTTCGGAAAGGATTTTTCCTGTAGTTTTACGGAAAATCGGAACTTATTATTAGGGCCCCGGATTTAATAAATAATAAAAATTATTAATAAAGATTCGTACTGGGGAAAATATCCGGTAAGAAAAACAGTAATAATTTGGTAAATAATTTAAAACGCATATTTTCGAACGTTCTCAAGAATAGGAAGGTTTTAATAATAAACGAAATTATAAAGAAAATTATTTTTTGGTATTGCTGCCTTTATTACCTTAATGCTAAATAACTAATATAAATTATTAAGAGATTTACGAGAATAAATTTAAACTTTAACGATATAAAAAATATCTTTTATACGGCATACAATAAAAAGAAAATACGGAAAATATGATTTATAAACCTTTAAAAACAAAGGAAATATATAAAAAGAATTATTTAATACGATATAAAATTAATTAAGCTTGTTAATATTAAAAATAAAAGCTATTTTAATTTTTTCATAAATAACTTATTACGTTATAAAAAGTATTATTTGTTTAAAAGCAAAAATAAGGTTTAACAAAACTTATATACGTATATTACGTAAATTATAAAATATTTAAAAATGCTATTATTAAACGAAAAAGGCAGACGTAAAAAAATATAGATTTTACGTTTAAACAATAATAAAAAATTCGGTATAACGATAATTAAGAACTTTTACGTTACGGAAAATATTAAACTAATAATTTCCAACGTATATAACTAATATTAAAACGGAATTGCAAAATAAGAAATATAATTTTTGTAAAATAAGTTACGTACAACCTTCGTATAAATAAAAATCTTTATATATTTTTAGAATTTCGTAATAAAGGTAATAACGTATATTATTAATAAAATAAGGTAATTTACGGTAAAAAATATAACATTAATTAAGTATTTTAAGGATATATTTAAACCGAATAAATTATATAAACCCGATAACGGTTATTTTTGAATTTTTGGTAGCAAATATATAATTTTAATTAATCGAAATTACCGGATTAAATTAGAAAAATTAATAATCCGTAAAGTAAAAGGTATATTATTAAGTTATTAAGGGATATATAATTATAAGATATAGGTGTTAAAGGGCGGTAAATTATTTATAATACCGTATATTATTATTTATGAAAATTTGGAAAAACTAAATAAATCTCTTAATTTTAAAAATATTAACCGATTATTTTTATAGTTTATATAAAAGCGTTTAAGATATCGTTAAAAGTAAGGCGTAAAAGTGAAAAATAAGGACGATAATGTTATTTTAAAAAATAATACGGATTAAAAAATTAAGCAGGTTAAACGTAAAAAAAAACGTCCGAAAAAGATTGTTTTTAAATTATATACCTTAAAGATTTTAAATAAAACTTTAAAATCAATTTAAAAGTTAAAGTTAACTTTAATTTAAAAAAGTAAAAGCGAAAATGGTTTATAGATTTTTAATTTTAATTTATTAACGTAAAATAATAATAAAAAGTATTTTAATAATTTTAAAAATACCGATTAAGTTATCCGGAACGTTTATAAATACGAATAAGTAATATATTAAATATTAATATTTATAGGTTATTTATTATTATAAATAACGGCCTAATTTTAAAGGAAGTTATAAAAGATTTAAAATAAAAAATGTAATTTAAGGTTATTTTTATAAAAATTAAAAAAAAACTTTTTATATAAAACTTTTAAATTTACGTTTTTTAACGAAATTATTTAAAAGTACCTTATTAATGTTAAATAAATGTTAAAAAAAAGTATACGTTTATAAGAAAGTTAAATAAATATAAAATACGTATTTACGTAAAAGGATTTATATATAAGGTCGTTAGGTTTAAGCCGTATTATCCAGGCTAAGCTAAAGATATAAAATAATTATACTAATAATTAATACGATAGATATTTTACCCAGTATTTTCGAATACGGTAATTATTAATGGTTTTTACGGTGACGATAAATTATACCTCGGTTATAAAAAGCCTTATCCCGAAACCGATTACGTAATGCCGATAAATTTCGACCCTAATAAACATTATGCCTTTTAGCTGGTTTAATAAGGGGAATCTTAATAACTTAGGAAATGTTAAGCTTTTCGCGGTAAACCTTAAATCCGTATAAAATGGCTGCTTTGTAACTTTTCGCCAGTTTTACGATTTCTTTAATTTCGATTAATTTTAAGGCTTTTTAAACTTTTATTAATTAAGATAATTAAAATATGCCGGCCAAGTTTAAATATAAAGTCCTAATATTCCGTATTTCCGGAATCTCGACGGAAACGGTTTTAATTAAATTACCCGATTTAAATAAAATAATCGGCCGAACAAAATATATCGATACTTCCGTCGATATTAATAACTTATCCGAAAAAAATCGGGTTTTATTTTTAATTTTCGGATACGATTTAATTTAAAACGGTAAAAATAATCGGGTTTTGCATAAATTTATACCAAAAAATATCCGGCTTATAAAAAAATTATTAACAAAATTAAAAAATAACGATAACGGGCTTAAAAACGTCGAAATTTAATTTTTAAATCGATATAAAAAAAATTACGAACGATAATTTATCCGGTTATTCCGGATTGCGAAAACCGTTTAAAATTCCGTTAAGAATAATCGTCGATAAGGGCATAATTAAGCAGTTTATAAAGTTAAAGTTTGGTAAAGTTTAGCAACCGATAATATAATTTATTTATTTGTTTAATTTAGTATTACGGTTACGTTTTCTTTAGGGAGAAAAGAATTTATATAACGAAAAAAAATTAATTATAACGAAATAATAATAAATACCGTAAAAATAATATATTAAAGGATTTTAATAACGTTAACCCTTTTTTTAAAGTAATATATATTTTAAATAAACTTTATTGCTATATATTTAAATAATAAATTAAAGGAAAATATTTATATAAAATAATTTCCTATATTAAAAAAATATTTTAATACGTATTTAAAAAATAAGGAAATATATGGATTTTCTTTTAAAAGGGTTATTAAATTAATAAACTTATTATACGGTTTAAAATAGGTTAAAGTTATTTAGTAAAAAAGAATAAAAAAAATATTTATAAAATAAAATTTCCGTCCGTTAATTTCGGATAACGTAATATATTATAATTTTAAAATAAAAAACGTTATCGTTTTCTATGCAAAGTCGTTAGGTTCAAGCCGTATTATCTAGGCTGAATTAAAGATACGAAGTAATTACATTAATAATTAATACGATAAATACTTTACCTAATATTTTCGAATACGGCAATTATTAATGGTTTTTACGGTGATAATAGATTATACGTCTCGGTTACGAAAAACCTTATCCCGAAGCCGATTGCGCAATGCCGACAAGCTTCGACCCTGATAAACCTTATGCCCTCTGGCTTTACGGTTCGGCAGGGGGAATCTCCTAGAATGCAATGACTTAGGAGATGTTAAGCTTTTCGCAGTAAAACTTAAGTCCGTATAAGATGGCTTTATCGTTTTCTATATAAATAACTTTTTACTTTTCGGCTTTAATAAATAACATTTTAAAAATATTACTAAGAAAATTACTAAAAACGTTTTAATTAAAGATTTAAATAACGCGAATTAATATTTAAATATACGAATGATCCGTTTTTTATTAATAGGAAATATTAAATTAAATTAATAATAATATATTTAGAAATTAATAAAATTAATTAACTTAAATAAGATAAAAAAAATTTATATTATTCGTAAAGGATTATTTAAAGTATATTATAAAATATAATAATATAATTAATAAAAAAAACGTTTAAATATATAAGTTTAATAAGGAAATTTAATTTTTTAAATTATATTAATAAATTAAATATAACGTTTATAACGTTAATTTAAATAAAGTTTATGAACAACTTATTATTTAAATATTAAGAATATATTAAAAAATTACCGAAATATTTAAAGGGTATAATAAATGTATTTTTTCGGTATTAAAAGTTATAAGAAAATTATTTACTTTATAAATATAATAACTTGAAATTATTCGAAGTAATAAATATAAACTTTATAAATAATTATAAAATAGTAAAATCCATAATAAACTATATATTTTTTATCATTAAAGTATTTATTTTATAAATTTTAAAATTATAAGGTATTATTATTAAATATATTACAGAAACAAAATACGTAAAAATAGGCATAGCAGTTATAAAAGTAATTAAAATTAAAAACTTTTTAATATAAAGTTATTAGGTTTATGCCGTATTATCCAGATTAAACTAAAGATATAAAGTAATTACATTAATAATTAATACGACAAATACTTTACTTAATATTTTCGAATACGGCAATTATTAATAGTTTTTACGGTAACGATAAATTATATTTCGGTTACGAAAAGCCTTATTCCAAAGCCGATTACGCAATGCCGACAAGCTTCGACCTTAATAAACCTTATACTTTCTAACTTTTCGATCCAGTAGGCCTTATATAAAATGCCTTATAGATAATAACTTAAAAGATATTAAGCTTTTTACGGTAAACTTTAAGTCCGTATAAAATGGTTGCTTTACGACCTTTTGCTAGTTTTACGACTTTTTTAACTTCGATTAATTTTAAGGCATTTTTTTTAAACCTTTATTAATTAAGATGATTAAAATATACCGGCTAAATTCGAATATAAAATCCCAGTATTCCGTATTTTCGGAATCTCGACGGAAACGGTTTTAATTAAGTTATCTAACTTAAATAAAATAATCGGCCGAATAAAATATATCGATATTTCCGTCGATATTAACAATTTATCCGAAAAAAATTAAATTTTACTTTTAATTTTCGGATATAATTTAATTTAAAACGGCGGAAATAATCGGTTTTTACGTAAATTTATACCAAAAAATATCCGGCTTATAGAAAAATTATTAACAAAACTGGAAAATAACAATAACGGGCTTAAAAATATCGAAATTTAATTTTTAAATCGATATAAGGAAAATTACGAACGATAGTTTATCCGGCTGTTCCGGATTACGAAAACCGTCCAGAATTCCGTTAAGAATGGTCGTCGATAAGGGCTGTAAAGTTAAGGTTTGGCAAAGCTTAATAACCGATAACATAATCTATTTATTTGTTTAATTTGGTTCTACGGTTACGTCTTTTTTAAGAAGATAAAAACTTTTTAATAAAACTAAAGTTTATATTTAAAAATTTTATTTTTATTTTAAAAGATAATATAAATACGTTTAAATAGGTAAAAAAAATATAAATAATACGAAAAAAGCGTTATATTTAAATTAAATATTATTACGTACGTTAGAAAGATCGAAAAGAAAATATTAGTTTTTAATATATAAAAAATAAAAATAATTTTGTTAATAAATTTATAAAATTATTTAATAAAATAAATTTTAAACGGTTTATAATTAATTTAAAATTTAAGAAAATATAAAAAAAATTAAAAAATATTTAAGATTTAATTAAAATAATTAATAAAAAAATAATCCCGTTAAATTCCTTTTATACGAAAAAAAAGGCGTTTCCTTATTAAAACCTATTTTTCGTTATTAAAAACGATAACCGTAATATTTTTTTATAATTATCCGAAAGTATTTATTTATTTGTTAATTTTAAAGTTTTAATTTTTTATAAAATTATTTATTTATATATAGTTATAATATTTTACGTTAATTTTTACTTAAAAACGTTAATATTTTATATATAATTTATAATTAATTAATATTTTTTATTAACCGGAAAAAATTTTTTATTTAATAATTTTTTATAAGGAAAAATTTAAAAAATAATAATTTTAATTATGTATTAATATTATTATTAAAAAATAAAACCGATTTTTAAAGTTATAAAATTTTTAACGTAATAAGTTAATATATATAAAACGTTTTCTTATATTAATACTTAATCTGGTTCGAAATATTTCGAAAAAAGTAAACCCCGTATTCCGGAACGGTTACGAAAAAACGGTAAAGCGAAAAGGCCGGTTTTTTAGTATAATAATTAATTACGTAGCTTTATTTTAATCGAAAATAACGGAAATAAAAATTTAAATTCTATATAAACTAAAAATTTTAATAATTTTTTAATAAATTTTCCTAAAATTTTAAATTTAATTTTAAGAAATTACGTAAATAAAATTACCTAACGTAAAAGGGCGTATCGGTAATTAATATTTTTAAATGCTTGTAGTTGGTACGTTTAGGCTGCAGATATTACTTAAAACAGCTTTTGTCCAGGAACTATCCTTTATATAGCTAAACGTATATATAAGGGCGATTACCCCTAGATTTCTCCAGTCTTTTTTAGAATAACTATGTATACTTTGCTAGATTCCTACATTTAATTACTGTGACTGCTGACACGGGTTTAAATCTTGTAAATATTCGTAAATCAGTAACTAACTAAAAAGCTAATTTAAGTTTTAGAATTTAATTTTTAAAATTTCTATTTTTTTTTATAACGGTAATTATTATAACGTAAGCTATATAATTATATATTTACAAATAAACTTGTTAAAATTTTTAATTAAATATTATAATACCGTTTTTATATGTTAAATAAATATAATAAATTTTATATAAGCTTTACTAAAAAAATTTGTATTTAAAGGTACGGTTATATAAATATATTATTATTTTAAAGATATATACGATTAAGAACGAAAATAACTTAACGTTATTTCGTATTATAATTACTTTTTCTTTAATTATATTTTTTAAACGTTTTATACCTCCGTTTTAAATTTAAATATACGGTATTAAAAGTTCGAATCTAATATTAAAAAAAGGTAACTGTAAAATATTTCGAAATTAATAATTTTTTAAAATTTCGTTATCGTATTCGATTACTTATAGAAAAACCTTATCCTAGTTTTTTAAAACTTTTAAAAAATATTCGAACGTTATATTTAATATATTTTACTTTCGGTTTTTAAAGTAAATATCTTAAATAAAGCTTAAATACCTATCGATAACGAATATAACGTATTTATATTTTTTAAAGTTTTTTTCGAAATCCGTAAAATCGATGGCGATTTGTTATTTTAATCGAAAGGTTTTTTTTTTTCGGTTTTCGATATATTTATCTTTTAGTTTTTACTTTACTATATATTTAATATTCGATTATTATAAAATTTTTTAAACGTATTTTTTTTGTATAAGATTATAATTAAGTAATTATTTCGGGCTTAAAATATTTTAATCTTAGGTGTTAAATTATACCGTTACCGATTTATAATGGTTTTACTGTATATAAGTTAACGTTTTATTTATAAAATACGAAAGTTATATAGGTAATTATTACGTTAATATTTGCGATAACGAATTTATTAAATTTATTTATTAACGTAATAATTACTTAATTATATTTATTTCGAATAAAATTATTAACTTTTTAATTATTTTATTAATATTTTTTGTTTCGGAATTACCGGAAAAATATTAAGTTATATATAAAATTTTCGTAATAAATTACGTCGTATAAACGTAATATTTTTAAGCTTTTTAAATTTTAAAGTAATATATTTATTTTTCCGTATCCTTTAATTAGGACGAAATTGTTCCTTATATATATTTCGTTATTTTAAATCGTTATTTTATAATTTAGGAATTTATTAATAAAGTTGAAAATATATATCGTAAACTTTAAATTTAAAATAAACGAATTTTTTAAAAAGTAAAACGCGGCGTTTACCGTATTACGTTAATTAAAAATTAAAAAATACGTTAAAACCCGTTTTATTCCTTTTAAAAGTTAATTTATTTTTTGGGTAATTATTTTTTTCATATTTTTCGATAAACGATTAATTTTTTCCTTTAAAAATTAATCGGAAATAATTCGGTTTTAAATTAACGTTAAAATTACTTTATTAAATTTAAACTTTATTAAAATTTTATTAAAAAACGCGTAAAAGTATTAAAATAACGTATATAAAGGGTTTAAGTACGTTTTATACTAAATCTTTTATTCGTTTAATTTTTAACGTTTTCGTTTATTATTGTTATTATTTCGGCCCGTTTGTAATTTTTATAACCGCTTTATTTTAACTTATGCCCTAAGGTTTTCCCTTACGGTCAAGAGTTATCTTTAGTTTTTTCCTAATTAAAATCGTCCTAATTAAAAGGATTTATAAATATCCCGTAAAACGTCGGAAATATTACCTTAATATTTTAAATATAAGTTATAAATAAGTTATAATTTAATAATTTAAAAGCTTATCCGTTATTTTTTATAATTAATTATATTATTATTAATTTTAAACTTTTTTATTATTTAAAACGTAATTATTTAAATTCTTATAATAAATACCAGTATTATATATAGGTCGTTAACTTATATAATCGTTATTTTCGTTTTTAGAATTTTATATCGTTATTTTTAAATTATAACTTTTTGTTATTTTATAATTTATTGGTTTAGTTTTTTTATTAATTTCGAAATTTGCTTTAGTTTTTTACGGTATTTTCGTTAAATATTAATTAAAAACTTGTTATTGTATATTTTGCCGGATTTAACCAGTTTAGCGTATTATTTCCGTAAATTCTTTTCTAGAAAAAAGCTTATTTCCTTAATTGCTGGAAATATTAACATTAGCATTTATTTTATAAGGTCGTTGTTATTTTTTCGGAAAGTATCGTATTTATAATCTTTGTAAATATATGCCGTAAAGTTCTGATTATAAATTTATTTGTTTTCGGTCGTTATTTTAAAGGTATTCGTTAAATAACCGGTATAATCGATTTTTTCGTAAATTTTTCCGGAAAATATAAATATAATTAAGGAATTATTTAAGGTATTAATTTGTATCGTATAACGGATTTATCTTTTCGGATATAAAATTATATTAGGTTTTATTAATTTAATAGGTTACGGAAGTAATTAATTAAAATCGATATAATCTTCTATATTAAAATCGTATGTTTTAACCTAGAATTTGCCCTTAAAATAGTTCTAATCCTTAAATCCGTTATAAATAACGGAAAACGTTAACGATACCGTTATTATTATAATTAATAAAATATACGAATAATTATTATTAATATATAACTTATATCGTTTTAATAACAGTTAATTAATTAATAATAACGCGAATTAAACGAATAAGATTTTTAATTATTAAATATAAAAGATATTAGTTATATTATTATATTAGGTTAATTTGCGTATGTTTTTCGTACGCGTACAGTTTTTATATAGCTTAGTAACGGAACATATATCTTCCGATTAATAGGACCCTTTCCGTATATGGGGTGCGTTTAGCACCCCCTGCTAGCTGACATTAATTTTATCCTTATTAATAATTATTTTTAACGGAATTTTAAACGGTTTTCGTAATTTAAAATAACCGGATAAATTATTGTTCGTAATTTTTTTATATCGATTTAAAAGTTGAATTTCGACGTTCTTAAATTTATTATCGTTATTTTCCAGTTTTATTAGTAATTTTTTTTATATACTAGATATTTTTTAATATAAATTTACGTTAAAATTAATTATTTTATACCGTTTTAAATTAAATTATATTCGAAAATTAAAAATAAATCCGATTTATTTAAAAAAAGTTATTAATATCGATAAAAATATTAATATATTTGATTCGGCCTATTATTTTATTTAAATTAAGTAACGTAATCGAAATTATTTCCGTTAAAATTCCGGAAATACGGAATACTGGGAGTTTATATTTAAATTTAGCCGGTATATTTTAGTTATATTAATTAATAATAGTTTAACAAAATGCCTTAAAATTAATTAAGGTTAAAAAAGGTGGCTGTTATAAAATTGGCGAAAGGTTGCAAAGCAACCATCTTATACGGACTTAAGGTTTACCGCGAAAAGCTTAATATCTCCTAAATTATTATTTGCCTTTTAGTAAATTCCCTTGATTAAACCGTAGAGTTAAAAAATTTAAAGTTTATTAAGGTCGAAGCTTATCGGCATTACGTAATAATCGGCTTCGGGATAAGGCTTTTCGCGACCGAAATATAATTTATCGTTTCCGTAAAAACTATTAATAATTACCGTATTCTTTAAGAAGCCCTGAGATTGATCGAGGTTGAAGAAGTCGTGAGACTGGCGAAGGGTCGCAAAGCAGCCATCTTATACGGACTTAAGGTTTATCGCGAAAAGCTTAACATCTCCTAAGTTATTATCTAAGATTCCCCCTGCCAAACCAGCTAAAGGGCATAAGGTTTATCAGGGTCGAAGCTTGTCGGCATTGCGTAACAGTCGGCTTCGGAATAAGGCTTTTTGCAACCGAAATATAATTTATCGTTACCGTAAAAACCATTAATAATTACCGTATTCGAAAATACTGGGTAAAGTATTTATCGTATTAATTATTGGTATAATTACTTTATATCTTTAGCTCAGCCTGGATAATACGGCTTGAACCCAACGACCTTGCATAATTACCGTATTTGTCACAGTCCCAAGTGGCACCTAGTAGGTATATAAGGCAGAACAAGGCGGTCAGTGCTCGAGCTGACAACGTTCCACTTTTGGTGGTATAATGGCATAGCCCTTGTTCTCGTGCCGTAACAGTATTCGAAAATATTACATAAAGTATTTATCGTATTAATTATTAGGATAATTATTTCGTATTTTTAATTTAGCTTAGATAATACGGCTTAAATCTAATGATCTTATATATTATTATAAATTATATAATTTTTTTATACTTAAAGTTTTTATTTAATTTCTTTTTATTTAATTTTTTTTACAGCTTTAAACGAATTGATATATTTTAATTTTAAACCGGTTCGTAGTATGTATAGTGTAAAATATATAATTAAAATTATACGGTTAAAATAATGATAAAATTAAGTCGTTAACTGATATAGTTCCCTTACTTATATAATACGTTATTAGATTATGATATATTTTAATCTTATAAATCGCTTTTTAATATATAATAATCGGAATTAAAACCTTTAGTATTTAAAACGTATAATATAACTTTTAATATAACCCGTTTAACTAGGCTTAATAAATAGTTAACTAGCTAAGCTGTTATATTACTCTTGCCATTTAGTTATTGGCAAGTGAATATATATTAACTCTTTACACCGCATGTTAATAGGCCTCCTTAAACATTATCCGTAGCATCTCATATCCTTTTTTAACCAGCATTTATTGATTGAATAAAAGAACTCGTCGCTTCGCGGCCCATGGCCGAATAGAAGGCCTGCGGCAAAGTCGACGCGGATCATTCGGGCCCGTGGAAGTTAATCGTCGAACCGCGAGGGCTAGGGCGTATGCAGAGGTGTGAGGAAGTCTGCCCTGTATTCGGTTAGCCACGGAAGGGAGGCATGAAGGAAAGTGTCATAGAAAAACGCCCCTCTCAGAGCTTCAGGGGTCATCCGGAACCGGTTATTCCTCTCCGAAGTCGTATCAGTGGAGCGCCACATCACAAATGGGATCACTGCTCTTTAGCTTCCAAGTTGTCAATATAGAGCTCAAGAGCTGTGCAGCTGCTTATTAGTAAGTGTGACAGAAAAGGCACAAGGCCCTACCCAGGGCAGCGGAGGCCTTGGCGAGAGGTACAAGTCCCTCACCAGGGCGCACGAGACAGGCATCGGAGCGAAGCACAACTCACTACCCAAGGTACGAGAGAACCGAAGGAAAGGAACGAGTCTCAGCGGGCGAGACGAGAGAGGAAGGCACAAAAGATTCATAGTCGATCAAGAAGGCAACACACATACGGAGAATATCACCGTTCGAGAGGCACAGACGAGCAACGCGTGCGACTTTGCGACGCAGGCGGACCCGGACCACATCAATCCCAATGTCTTGGGAGTAGAAAAGACGCCGCAGTCGCCCAGCCACCCGGACTGGCAGCCTTTCGACGATGCCAAATTCGATCCGGCCGGGTTTCCCGGTCACTCGCAGATGAGGAGAGTGGCACGGGATTTTAGAGCATTGCTTGATTTCTACTCGTGGGTAGGATATGTGTGAGGTACCGAGGCACGGCAACCCTGAACCGTTCCGGTTCAGGTGTGGGGCCGGGGGCCGGGCTTAAGATCGGTATCGGAGACGGCGGTCCACTTGAGGACCATCGGTCTTGACGGCAAATATTCGCTGTTCGGGCCGGGGGCAGTGAAATGGAACTTTGCATCTCCAAAGTCTTTGCCAGACGTATGACGAGAACTCGGGGGCCAGCGAGGGCTGGGGGAGTCTAGTTGCAGTGTTGCAGTGAATATTTACCAACAACATCAAGTCAGTCTATGTTTGAGGTGTTAAGCTCATGACCACCACATTCCATGTGGCATACTTGCGCTCAAGCATGCTGCATTAAGTCCGTTTTGGTCTGCTGCAGACATAGGCTATTACTAATAAACCACTACTTTCCTACTCTAAAGAGAGTGGGCACACCATCCCATCCCTCAAGCCGCCGGTGCATAAAAACTCAACCTGCCCCGGGGGTCATACTTCCTCTTCAGATCCTTGAGCCGGTCCTGGCGCCACTGCTCATGGCCGTACCACTCCTGGGGTGACTCGTTCCCGTAGGCATAATTGACATAGGTATGCATCTGGCTGCGGCCGCTGCCCCCGTGCAGGATCTGGCGGAGCTGGTTTCCAAGCTGGGCGGCCTGCTGGTCGAGCGCCGGGCCAGCGGGCGTGTACTGGATGAGCGGTGCCATCAAGAGGCGGTCGTCGCGGAAGGCATAGGCAGTGGACGCACTGTTGACCGCCTTCACGCCCTGCATCGAGTAGCCCTCGAACATGAACAGGGAGTTGGCGAAGGGGGAGGAGGTATTCGTGGCTGATGCGAAGAGGGTGTACAGCTCCTGTTGGGCGGTGGAATTGTAGGCCGGGAGATAGATGGGGAAGCGCGGGTTGGCAGTGCCCGTCTTCTGGCAAGGCGGCCCGTCGAGCGAGATGCCCACCCATCGGGAGACGTCACGATAGGTTCCATTGTTGGGCGTCACGGAGATGGGTCCAAGAGCGCGGAAGGGCTGGGTGTAGGCGGGGTCCACGGCGGAGACACCTTCCTGGATGATGTAGAATTCGATGACGGGGCCGTTGGGGTCAACCTGGGGGAGATTGAACCAGTACGACCAGTTGATGACGTTGACAGGCTGGGTGCCATTCTGGAGGAGATAGTCATTGGCGGCTTGGTAAAGAGCCTTGACCTTGTCACCGGTGAACATGAGCGTCTCAATGGCCCAGTTGGTGTGGACGCGAGGGTAGATCTTGACCGTGACCGAGGTGACGATGCCAAAGTTGTGACCAGCACCCTTCATGGCCCACCAGAGGTCCGAGTTGGCGTTGATGGTCCTGAGGGTGCCGTCGGCCAGCACGATGTTCATCGAGACGAACTGATCGGCGATGAGTCCGTAGTGGCCCTGAAGCCAGCCGTGACCACCTCCGAGTGCAGGCCCCATGTAGCTGACGCATTCACAGGTTCCCGTCACCGTCTGCTTCCCCGCTGCCCAGAGCATGTCAATGACAACCTTGGAGTTGGTCCCGCCTGCAATCGTGGCTGTTTGCTCATTGTGGGCGATGACGACGCTGCTCAACTTGCGCAGGTTGATGGCGATGCCCCAGTTCATCCGGCCCAGGGTTGTGATAGCTCCATGTACTCCGTTGTAAGCGAGGAACGGGATGGTGCAGTTGTTTGCGATTCGGACCTGATGCCGCATGATTAACAACCATACTACCGCAGACAAAAGGACCTGAGGAAGAAGCTTACAATCTCGACAACATCGTTCTCGGTGGCTGGAAGAATGGTGACGTTCACGATGGGGGTTTCCAGATTAGACCACCTCTGTGAGAACTGATCAAATTGAGCGGAGCCTGGGAAGTAGACCTCGGCCTGCCTCGAGAGCCTCCTCCACAAGTCGGGTAGACTGCAGCCCGGGGCGGGTGCTGCTGCGTCCACGGGAGATGCTGTGGTCTCGTCCACTGGCCCTGCAGTTACCAAAGCCCAGGTGATTGCAGTCGCGAGGAGCTTGCTCTGGAGCCAGCGCATCGTTGTGGTTGTAGCGGGACGGGACGGCTTGGGGGACGGGGGCGCAAGGGAAAACCAACAAAAGGAGTCTCTCAGAGCGGCGGCATGGAAGGATTGGCAGCAACCTCACAACCCTCCAAAAGCCACACAGCGCCGGAATCTTGCAAACGTGCAGCACACCAGCTATTATAAGTCTCGGGGAGCCAGGTCCTTGGGTCCAATCCGCCACATCCGGTAACGAATGGCCCTGGCTTGAGTTCATGCGCCCCATGCATCAGTGCGGCCCAGACTTCGCAAGAATGGACGAAAGCAGTTAAGCTATCCTCTTTTCATCTCTGTTTTCCTTCGTCTCCGCGTCCCGCCCCCGCCCTCGCCCTCGCCCTCGGTTATGGTACGTACGATAATTTTTTTTGTTGGTTCGAGAAGAACGGTCACTCCGACATGAGGGGATACCACCTTTATAAACAATCCGAGACAATGTCGCTATCCGGTGCCACGCGAGAGAATATCGACTTTCCAGCAGTTCACGTGGAGAAAGATAACGGCGGCAAGCTGTCCAAGAGCTTGGGTGTGTTGCTTTTTCTTCTTGCTAGTGATGCCAGGAACCGTCCCGCGGCTCGGGCATCCCCACGTTTCTTGGCTAGTGCCCCTGCAATGCTCAGGGGTTCGCTACTACCTTCCCTTTCAGGTCTTCTCCGGAGTTCACGAGTTCCGGCTGGCAATTCCCCTCCAGGCCATGGACAAACAATTGACACCCGCACGATGCTTTAGAGCAACTTATTCTGATACAACATTTGCAAAGAAGGTAGAAAATCAACCGAATCCCTTAAAAAAAGATATTATTGATATTTTCGGCTTGCTTATTCACTGACTTATTAAGTAATGCATATCCTGAAGCTGGCAGATATAAGATGGCTTATCTATTGATAGCATTTTGCTGAGGTTCAACGGGGTAAGAGTAAGATGTGACAATTATTTTGTCCAGGGCATGCCCTCTGAACCAAGTTATGCCAGTCCGAGGGAAGGAACGAAGGTCGGCATTCCACGGTTGCAATCACAAAACGTGACTTATCGAGGTGTCTCTTCTGCCAGGATTCCCATGTGTTATTCCGGGGAAACTTTCGCAGGAAAAGCCACATGGAGGCTATATTCCGGGCTTTGAAGCACGGGAACTGATACTGCCAAGCAAATTATTGTTGAAGAAATTCAGTTTCCTTGGCTCCTTGCTTCTTTTCCCTTGCCCATCGATCTTTTATTCTACATGTAAATAGGACCCAGGTCTCCATGTCTTGGTCTTTCGTTCCTTTGTCACCTTGATCAAGATTCGCCGGATTTGCACGATTGGTGTCGATTCATGACGAGGGAGTCCGATGGCAAACGCGGCGCCTCTAGACCACACGGCCGAGGCGGCGCTTGCTGCCGCGCGCACGTTCAACATCACACTATGGACACTCTATGCCTTTGGCGTCCTCGTCACGGCCTTGAGAACCTATGCTCGGGTCAAGGCTGTAGGTTGGAAGCACTTCGAAGCAGACGACTACCTCGTGTGGGTTGCCGTTGTAGGTACCTATTGACATCAATGGCATGTGGTGAACGCAAGTTCTGCTGCTGACCATGGCCGTCTATGCAGCTGCTGTACTCGATACAATCGACCATGGGATACGAGATCGGCAATCTTGCTCATGGACTGGCAAATAACGGCATGACGGACGCGCAGCGAGCCGCCCTGTCCCCGAGCGACCGGGAATACGACATGAGGGTTATCGGCTCCAAGATTCAGGTGGCAGGGTGGTCTTGCTACTCGACCTTGATGGTGGTTCTCAAGTTCGCCATGTTGTTCTTTTTCTTGCGGCTTACGGTATGCTTCCCCTTTTCTACGACGCCTGCTTGTCAAGGAGGAGGCTCACTCGTTGGTAGAATGGCCTTGGTCGCCGTTATCGCAAGCCCGTCCATATCGGATTCGCCCTTGTCCTCGCAGGCTATCTCGCCTCCATCGCGGCCGTTTTGCTGGCATGCATGCCATTCCACCACTACTGGCAGATTAACCCGGACCCCGGCAACTTCTGTCAGGCCGCTGTGTCTAGACCAATCGTCTGGGCCTCCTTCGCCGCAAACATCTCGAGCGATATATATCTCATCTTGATCCCCCTTCCATTGCTGTGGGGATCTCGTCTGCGACTCGTCGAGAAGGTTGCCTCGACCTTTGTACTCGGCGCCGGTATATTCGTCCTCGTCTGCGCCACGCTCAAGACTGTCTTTGTCATTGTGGTAAGTTGAGTGTCATCTTCGCGACACCACACTGATACTAACCATTCCTCATCACGCATAGGACGACGTCAACGGCGCCGAGCTTGCTGGCGCATGGGGGACACGGGAGGCCTTCGTCGCCGTCGTTACCACCAATCTCCCCATAGTGTTCCCGCTCTTGAAGATCTGGCTCAGACCACTGCTCGGAAGTTCGGTGCGCACTACTGATGAACAATACAAGACGCCAGAAGGCTTCCGGACCATTGGTGGCAGTGGTGGTGACGACTCGCGCAGCCATTGTCACCGTGGGACACATGGCTCAAAAGGGACAAACCACCTCACCAACGTGTCCTTCACCGAGAGTGAGGAGCGCATCGTGAACAAGATCAAGTTGCAGAACATGAAGGCAGCCGCCTTTATGGCACAGGGCAACCAAAGGGATAATAAGGGCATCGTCGTCTTGACCGAGTTCGATATCTCCGAGGACAGGAGCAGCAAATACGAACAGAGTGTAACGCGGATTCATGAACCTTGGTAGCCAAACCGCTAAGTACGAGGGTAAATATTAGATTTACCTCAGCGAGCTTAGGTATTTAATGGATTTCCAATTTTAAAAGTTATTTAATGTATTAAGCTAAAGCGTTAAAAATTAGCCAATTAAATCCTATATCCCCGTAACGAAGTAGTAGAGCTTAAGTTCTAATTAAGAGAAAACGATACCGTTTAGCGTATTTTCAATTATATTATAAAATTCCCTTATGTTTTTTTGTAAAAAAGAATTAAGTTAGCAATTAAGTTAAAGCTAATATATATCAATTGTTAAAATAAGTATCGAATAAAAGTAAATATTTACAAATAAATTTCTTCGTTTATAAATAACTTAATTATCTAAGTTTAATTATTAAACATTTTAAAAACTAATCTTTTAATAAACGTATTATACAAAATTAACTTTAAATTACTTAATATAAAAACTTTTATTTATTATTATTTTTAAATAAATTTTAAACGACTTTCGTAATACGGAATATTTAGAAAATTAACTTTTATAATTTTTTTTTTAAATTTATATCTATTTAGAAATTAAAACCGAATCTTTTAAACTTTTTATAGTTTATATTTTTGTTTTTTAAAAATGATTCTTAATATATCCTATATTATCGGTTATAAGATTTCTAAAATTTAAGTTTTATTATTTTTATATATTAAATCCTAGTTTAATATATATAATTATATTAATTTTTATTAAATAAAAGAGTAAAATTAATTAAAATAATATAATAATTTTAATTAATAATTATCTTTAAATTAAAAAATATAAACGAAATCTTTTCGATAAATATCTTAAAAATACAAGATACGAGTTTTTTAAATATAAAAAAATATAAAAAAATAAACATATTTTATATTAAATTAAATTTAATTACTTAAGCCTGTATAATTTTAAAATTATATTATTATTTATAAAACAGTCTTAATTAATAACTATATTTAAAACTATTATATTTAATAAAGATATAATTTATTCGCATTATAAACAGTGCTTATAATAATATTAATATAAAAACTGTATATTTATAAAAAACTTAATAATCGATTTTTAAAAAGAGTCTTATAATTATAAATTTTCTAAATAATTATCGTACTTAAACTATTAAAAACAATAATTAATGTATTAATTTATATTACGTAATAAAGTTTAAACTTAATAATATTAAATCTTGTTAATTTATAATATTATTTTTTTTATATTTTTAATCGTTTTAATTAAAATACTTAATTTATTTAAAGATATTATATAAAAATTATTATAATACGATATATACGTATTAAGATATTAATTCTTTTTTCGTTATTATTAAGTTAAGCGTTATAAGATGCGTTATAAGGTTAAACCTTTTAAAATATTTTGGGTAAACCTTTCTGTTTTTTTTTTTTTTTTTTTTTTTTTTTAAA